>CM033105.1:5472658-5775905 GCA_019321725.1 Paulownia fortunei | reverse complement strand
AAATACATATCCACAAATTCTACTGGAATAATATGTTATATTTCCTCTTAGCTCAAATAATTATTTTACAAAAGCAACATGTTGGAACTAAACATAAAAAATATATTTACAAACTTTACAGTAAAAAACTGAATCGCCTAATTAAATCATCTTGTTAAATCATTCGAGGAGCTAAATACTAAATTAGAAGCATGCCTAAATTTATAGTGATGAGAGCGAAGGGGTTAATGTCTTCTTCAGTCAAATTACCTTAAGTATTATTATAAATAATAAATGAAAAAACAACAATATAAAGCGGACCAAGATGATTATGATAAAATAATTTTAATTATCAGAGTATAATAATACATCAGAATAAGTGTAAAAAAACCCAAATCAAGTAAGAGTCCATCTCCATATATTTCATTATTGTTTAAATTATACATTAATGAATAATATTCTCTCTAAATTTACACATATATTTCATGCTACCCTTCTCAATCATGATTCGTGGTCAAGAATTAAAATTACAATGATTGAAACTTAATCTAATACTTCTTCATCGTGCTCTTACGAAATTGGGAAAAAGCATAATAAAGGAATAGAGAAGCAAAATGAAAATAGTAGGCAAAAAGAAAAAGAAAAAACATAAAATTTAAAGCACACATGACATGAATATGATCATTTATGTGAAATAACTATGGGACTGAAATTGCATATACAATATGATGAACGTAAAAATATTTGAACTAAAATTACATAGGGGCTAGATTTTGAAACGAAAAATGCAATTTTCCATAAAGAATGCTTGAATAAAATAATGCTAAGGGTATTTATAGGAAATAGTGCACGTTTCGTGTCACATATTGTAAAATGTATCTTCTTCTTAAATCGGATAATTGAGTTTTGGAGAGATCAATGATTAATATATTAGGTCATGGATGTGGGATTGAGTCGTGTTGGACAAGATCCATATAAAAACACGAATTTGGTATGTTTGATCATTAGACTCACCAACTGGGGCTAATTCTATCTTTTGGGCATTTTTTGAAATTATATCAAACTTTGCCATATCAATAACTATAATCGTTTTGCATAAGGTTTTGCATGCATTAGGCAATCAGCATTTGTTTTTTCTTTTTTTAGGGAATGAAATCAACACCATCAGAAAACCTCATAAACATGTAATTATTTTTTAGATACTGGAAATTGGGTCAGATTTTGTGTAACGTCCCCCTTTCCACGATAAATATATCCGTTAGAACTAACAAAAAATTTGTTGATGTTATTTAACTATGATGAAATTATTAAAATGTATCACTAATGCTTTTAATTAGTATTTATGCAGGTGACTGTAATGAGGGCTATGTGTACTAAGACAAGTTCATGTCAATCATATTGATCTTTTCATTTTGTTCATGATAATTATTTGATTGACTAGATTACTTTGGCAATTAGAAAAGTTATGTTGTATTATAGCAATTATTTAATGATTATTCTACTATTCATATGTGATTATTTTTGGTATTATAAATTTCATTATATCATATATATATATATATATATATATGTATGTATATAAAATTGGTTAATATAGACGCTAATAAAATAGGGAGATTATGATTGAATAAGCTATTAAATGACCTTGTTTTGAGACTATAAACATACTAATAAAAAAAAAATTCAAACCTACCTTTTGTATTTTCTTTCTCATGCATTATGACCGTATATGAGCCATTTTTGACTTAAAGCCTGTAAAGTCCGTAATTACCTTAATTGGCCCTAGAAAATTATCTCCCAAATTGACCATAAAAATAGACACCTATCTCTTCTCAGCCTCAGGACCTCTCCCTTCCTCTCTTTTTCTCTTCTATATCAATTGAAAATACCACACCCAAGAATTCAAATTTATCCAAAATAAAATAAAATTTCTTTACCTCATAATTTAGTTTTTCCACATCAAATATTAAATTAATGGAGGCTAATTCTATCTGTTGGCTGATTTTTAATCGCCTCTATGTTGCAAGAGAAATAAAGAGGAGTATCAAGGTATGATCATCTTATATTGTGATTAAGCGTGAGTTGTTGTGGTCATACTCTCTCCTCTCTTTACGTGAATATATAAATACATGTATATGTGATTACATATACATATATATATGTATATATGTATATATATAGATATATGAACATGTTTTTACACATATGGTTTTTGATTATTAATTACACGATATCAGACTTTAAAAATGTATTCCGAATATGACAGTAGTTTGAACTAATTTTCTGTTATGAATATCTAGAAATTTTTAAAGATTTGATTTCCTTGTAAAATATTTACTTCAGATTTTTGAACCAAGTATGTTCATTGTTAATTTGATGCTTATAGTTTTAACAATCAGAGTTGTAAAATCTTTTATAAATATCAAAAGCATTTATCACCCTGGAAAAATTATTGGATTATTTATGATATGTTATTTGTATGAGTGTAAAATTTCAAGAGTCATATCATTTATATATTTTGAGACAAAATTTGTGAAGTAAGGTGTGTTCGGTATATTTTGTTGTACGGCTGAAATACTGAGATAAGTTGAAAAGTTTAAAACATGCATTTCTCTTATTCTTTTGAGACTAGTAAAATTCATGAAGCATTATTAGAATGTTAGCTTTCGTGTGACCAGAATTTGCATGAAAGACTATGTAAATTTTTACATAAAATTCTATAAAGCCTAACAGGTCAGGCTGCTAGTTTTGTTTGACAACATGTAGTAGCTAATCTTGTAATAATTATTTATGTTGGTATTTCTTTTGATGTTGTAATAATATAGGTATTTTAGAATAATATTTTTTAATAAGTATGTAACTGGTGAAATTTGGCATGAACCGTCTTTGAAGGCAAGCACATTGAAGGGGTTCTCACCTAATACTGAGAAATTGAGTAAGTTGGTAAAAAGTATTAAGTGCATCTCTCACCTACAATATGAGAAATTGATTTTTATCACTTTATGTATATGATATATATACATGCCAGATGTCGTGTGTGGCTTTGCCAATGATTGGTTCATATTATGTTAATTTTATATATTTTTAAGCTAGTATGAGTTAAGTATAACAAAAATATTGAGCTAAACTTGTTTCATAATATAAGAGATAATATGAGCAATAATATTTTTTCTCAAAAGAGTTTTTTTTTTATTTATAAAAGGCGAGTTCCAAGCTCCTAATTCGTTCTTATTAATTATGAGTTTGTTTTGGTAGTGGGATTCAGTGGCTAGCTACCCTCAATTCTATGGAGTTACGCACATTGGTACTATATATATATTTATATATACGTATAAGCAAAAAGATTTCAAGATTTTTCGAAGAAATTACTCTAATATGTTTTGTGAGATTTATGATGTCACTTACTAAGCGTTTGCTTATAAATTCATATTCTCAGAGAAAGACAATGGTAAGATGTGGACATGGAGGATAGGGGATTGGTGCAAGGTGATAGTGGCTCTCGAAATTAGTTTTTCGCAAGTGATCTCAAATTTATTAAGTGTTTGAAATAATTTGAGTATTTCAAGTTTTAAGTCAACATGTAAATTTTGAACTTAGAACTTTACAAGAACTCTTTTAGTATTCTAATAAATTAGAGGCTATACAGTTTTCTAGTAGAGATTTGTTTGATTGATAAAAAAAAAAATATGACATTTCTTCTTATTATTCCAAATATTTTATCAGATGAATTTGCTAAAATCATCTAAATAACTCTATGTAATGGAGAAACTAACGTCCCACTAAAGGGGTGTTATAGTTATGTTATTAGAGCCAATTTCCAATATTTTGTCACACTATTGCCAGATATCAACTCTACCATCTTCCAAGTATGAAAGTATTTGTTTTTTAATTATTAAGAGTCAAGTAAGTCTAATACAACAAGTTTTAAGAACCTTGTCTCAAAAATTTAGGAAGATTATATATCGTACTTATTTGGGAAATGTTATGATTAAAGGTTATAAAAGAAAAATACGGAGAAAACGTGTCCCAGCTGCTCATGACCAAGATGATAACCCCAACCTCCTTGAGATAAGAAGCAATCCCTTCAAAACTAAGGTCAAGGGTGAAACGAGAATAAAGCAGCACCAGAACCAAATCTGCTAGAAGTGGTGGATCAATTTTAGTGACATCTTGCAGAGCAACAACAGACTATTGATGCTCTGAGAGCCAACCAACAAGCTCATCTTGCAGCTCTACCTGCTACTTCTATCGCTCCACGTATTCCACCAGTGGCCCCAACACTGATGGTGCAATAAGAGCCTTATTTGATTCAATAATAGAAACTAAAATTGGAGAATCTCTATAGAGCAAAGAAACCGAAGGATCCTTAGGCATAGTTCAAAATTCTCAAGAGTATACTAGAATTGTTGGACTGTCCTAAAAATCAAAAAATAAAATATGCATCTTTCTGTCTCGCCAGAGATGCTAGATTGTGGTGGGAAAGAATAAAGATGAAAAAAATATTAATCACATGAATTAGACCAACTTTGAAATAGAGTTCTTTGAGGAGTTCTTCCACATGAAGGTCATTAACAGACATTATGACGAGTTCACAGAGTTCCGCCAAGAGGACATGCTTGTTGAGGAGGCTGTAAGGAGATTTAGTTGGCTAGCTCGTTTGTACCTAAAACTGGTTAAAAGTGAGAAAGAAAGGGTCAGGCTAATGCTCAAGATATTGAGGCCTGAGATAGCCCTTAATGTGACTAGTGGAGTTAATCGGCCATAAATGTGTATCAGTAGTGCCGTGATCCCTGAACTTACCTAATTGGCATGAAGGGTAACAACCCGCAGTAGAGGCACCTATCAAATGAGAATCAAAATCGCAGAAATATTTGGGGCTAGAGATCTCACGGTAGCAATCAAAATTGGAAAGAATATAACAACAAAAGAAAACATTGGGGCATAAAAGTTAAAGTAGGGGGGAATCCACGAGGAGAAAGATCACTTTACAAGCAGGTCAAGTATCCAAAGTGTCCTAAGTGCGGAAAGTTTCACCCAGGGAAGTGTCGTTACGGTATGATTGGGTACTATGTGGGTGGTTGGGAGGGGCACATATCCAAGTATTTTCCTACCAAGACCAATCAACCACAACAATATTACCAGTACTACATAATCTTGCTCAACTCCACTAAATGCAGGCAGCACTCGAGGGACCTCAAATCATCAAGAGAGACTTAGGGCCTCACCAGTCACCACCAACGCTCGTGTTTTCACCTTTACCAAGGAAGAAATAGTTGAGGGCTCTAATATTATCACAGATCAAATACTTATCCTTGATCATGTTGCTAATGTATTATTTGGCACTAGAGCACGTATTCTTTTATATTTATTTCTTTATCAAAGAAGTTAGATTGACCTCATGATGAGTTGGTTTATAGATTCTTAATGAAACTACCCTCTGAGAAGGTAATGATGTCTACACATTGGCTACGGAAAGTACCAATGGGTATTTAAGAAAGAGAACTCTATAGTGACTTAATAGTGCTCGATATGCATGACTATGATATTATTCTAGGGATGGATTTCTTAAGTAAGTATAGCATATCCATCGAATGTTGTAAATGAAAAGTAGTGTTTGAGCCTAAAACTGAATCTCGATTTGAATTTATCGGTGAACCAAAAAAAAACTAGGATGTTACTATTAGCTCTAAAGGCATAAACACATACTAGTTAGTGGATGCACTAGTTTCCTAGCCAATATTGTGGATACAAAAAAAGAACAAAAATAAAAAATAGAAGATATGGCAGTAGTATGTAGCTATTCAGAAATGTTCCCCAATGATTTACAAGAATTGCCACTAAATAAAGAGATTGAGTTCGAGATTGAACTTGTTTTTTGTATTGGTCCGATCTGGAAGGTACCTTATTATATGGCTCCAACAGAACTAAAAGAACTTCAAGAGCAGTTGCAGAAACTTCTTGACAAGGGATTCATTCACCCTAGTCACTTGCTATGGGGAGCTCCAGTATTATTTGTAAAAAAGAAGTATGGGTAAATAAGAATGTATATAGACTACCGGGATTATCCTTTACCAAGGATTGAAAATTTGTTTAATCAATTAAGGAGAGCAACAGTTTCTCTAAAATAGACTTGCGATCAAGTTATCATCAGTTAAAAATTAAAGAGATTGATGTGCTAAAGATTGCTTTTCAGACAAAGTATGGGCATTATGAGTTTGTAGTCATGCCTTTTGGATTAACAAATGCCCCTGCAATATTCATGGATTTGATGAATTGGGAGTTGAAGGAACTCATCGATAAGTTTGTTATTGTATTTATCAATGATATTCTTATTTACTCTAAATCCCAAGAGAAGCATAGTGAATATCTGAAGATCATGCTGCAGACCCTTAAGAAACATCAGTTGTATGCTAAGTTCTCGATATGTGAATTTTGGCTTGATTAAGTGGCTTTCTTGGGTCACGTGATTTTTAATGATGTGGTGATGGTAGACCCTATAAAAATTGAGGCAGTCAGCAACTGAAGTTGACCAAAGAATGTCGATGAGATTATAAGTTTTCTAGGGTTAGCAGGATACTACATGAAGTTTGTTGAGGACTTTGAGAAGACTGCCTCATATTTAATGACACTTACCCAAAAAGGAAAAAAGTATGAATAGACCAATGATTGTGAAAAGAGTTTCCTTGAACAAAATAAGAGATTGATAAGTGCTTCAATTCTTACCATTCTAGAAGGGATGAGGGCTTCAACATTTGTAGTGATGCATCAAAGATGGGTCTCAGGGTGGTGATTATGCAGAAAGGAAAAGTCATTGCCTATGATCTAAGATAACTCAAAGATTAAGAGAAGAATTACCCCACCTATGATCTAGAGTTGAAAGTGGTAGTCTTTGCTCTCAAGACCTGAAGGCACTATTTGTATGGAGTTTAGTGTAATATTGACACAGAGCCTGAAGTATTTTTTTTTCCAAAAATGACTTGAATATAAGGCAGTGCAGATGGCTTGAATTCGTTAAGAACTATGATTATGAGATCCTTTACCACCATTGAAAAGCAAATAGAGTAACTAATGCCCTGAGTAGAAAGTCTTTTGCAAAATTGATATCTTTGTCCGTACTACCTCAACCGCTACAAAAAAAAGTATAGGACTTTATGATTGAAATATTTTCAGAACAAGTCTCTGCCTTAACCTTGGCACCACCACTATTTGATGATATTCGAAGAAATAAGATGAGGATCTAAGCATTCAAAGAATTAAATAGGAGGTACAAAAAAGAAAGAGTGATAGTTTTTGAGTCTCTGACTATGTGGTACTCTTCTGTGGCAACTATTTATAAATCCCTAACGACAAAAAACTGAGAAAGAATGTATTGGAGAAAGCCTATAGTGCACCTTACTCGATGTACCTTGGATCCACCAAGATGTACCATGACCTGAAAGATAGCTTCTGGTGGTTCGGAATAAAGAAAGAAGTGGCGAAGTATGTCAGCACCACCCAGAGGAGTTTTACAGCCTATTCAAATTCCAAAATGAAAATGAGAGAACATTACTATGTACTTATAGTTAGATTACCCAGAACAACTAATGGTTACAATATGAATTGGGTTATTGTTGACAAATTAACAAAGTTCACATGCTTTTTGGCAATCAAGGTGCATTTTTAATAGAACAGTTAGCTCAGCTATATGTTAAAGAGATTGCCAGACTTTATAAAGTTCCCAAGATGATTGTTATGAGGCACTAATGGGAGAAAATGCAGATCACCTATATGCTAGTTTGAGGTTGGAGAAAAGAAAGAAATGGAGTCGAGTTGGGATGGAAGAGGGATTTCATAGATGAAACAACTAGGACTATAAGAATCATTCATCAAAGGATCAAGATGGCTTAAAGCCGACAGAAGAATTATGCAGATGTTCGACGAATGTCGCTTGAGTTTGAAGTTGCAGATTCAATATTATTCAAAGTAGCTCAAATGAAAAGGGTGATGAGATTTGGTAAGAAAGGAATGCTTAGCCTACACTAAGTAGAACCATATGTAATCACGAAGATGATTGATAAGGTAGCCTACAAATTAGATCTACCCTAGGAGATGTCACCTATCTATAATGTTTTCCATATGTTAATGTTGAAGAAGTACGTGCTTGAGCTGGGCTATGTTATCTAACCACAGACAATATAAATTTGAGAATATTTAAGCTTCAAAGAAAATTTTGTGGAAATCGTCGATTGGGAAGTTAGGACGCTAAGGAATAAAGAAATATCACTAGTCAAAATGATATGGTGGAATCATCAATTTAAAGAGGCAATTTGGGAGAGTGGAGAGGATATGAGACAAAAATACCCTGAATTGTTCTAATTCGAGGAAGAAACTTCTATAAGATTTAGGGGATTGTAACGCCCTATTTTTAATGACAAAAATATCTGTTAAAACTAACAGAAAATTTAGTTGATGTTATTTAACTGTAATGAAATTATTAAAATGTGTTACTAATGTTTTAAATTAAGTTCTATGCATGTGACTGTGATGAGGCTAAGACGAGTTCATGTCAATCATGTTGACTGATTGATTTTGTTCATGATAATTATTTGATTGACTAGATTACTTTGATAACTTGAAAATTTGTTTGTATTATAGTAATTATTTAATGATTATTCTATGATCTCTCTCTTCCTCCCTCTTTTTCTTTAGTTTCTATTGAAAATACCACGCCTAAGAATTTTACTTTAGCTACAAAAAGAAAATAATAATAATACTTCTCTACCTTATCTTAATCGCATCCACGTAGCAAGAGAAACAAAGAGGAGTCTCGAGGTATGGTTGTCCTATATTGTGATTAAGCGTGAATTGTTGTGGTCATACTTTCTCTCTCTCTATTTACGTGAATATATAAATATATATATGTGATTACATATATATATTATGTGATTACATTTACATATGTATATAGATTTAAATGAACATGTTTTTACAGCTAGGGTTTTTGGTTGTTAACTGCATGATGTCTGAAATTTTGAAAATGTATTGTGAATTCAGATGACAGGTTCTGGAATTAATTTTATGATATATTGTATATTTATATGTTATGAAGGTTCAGTAATTTTTAAATATTTAATTTTTGTAAATACTCAATTCGAATTTTCAAACCAAGTTTGTTTACTGTGAATTTGATGTTGACAGTTTTTGTGACTTGAGTTACAAAATTTGTTATAAATTTCAAAAAAACATTTTATTACTCTGGAAAAATTATTGGATGACTATTGATATGTTATTTGTAATGAGTGTGGAATTTTAGAGTCATATCACTTATATATTTTGAGATAAAATTTGTGGAGTAAGATGTGTTTTGTTTGTTTTGTAGTGTGACTAAAATACTAATATGAGTTAGAAAATTTGAGAAATGCATTTCTCTTGTTCTTTTGAGACTGATAAAATTCATGAAGCATTATTAGAACGTCAGCTTCCGTGTAAAATTCTCTAAATCCTAATAGGTTAGGCTATCTGTTTTGTTGACAATATGTAATAGCTAGTCTTGTTGCAACAATTATTTTTGTTGGTATTTCTTTTGATGTTGCAATAATGTGAATATTTTAGAATAATGTTTTTTAATAAGTATGTAAATGGTAAAATTTGGCATGAACCATCATGAAGACAAGCATATCGAAGGGGTTCTCCAACGTCATGTCACCTTGAGCTGGGAAATTGAGTAAGTTGGTAAAAAATATAAGTGTACCTCTCTCCTGCAATATGAGGAGTTGATTTTTATCGCTTAATGTATATGATATATGTACATGCTAGATGTCGAATATAGTTTTGCCAATGACAGATTCATATTATGTAAATATTATATATTTTTGAGCTAGTATGAGTAAAACATAATAAATGTGTGGAGTTAATCTTGTTTCATACTATATAAGAGATAATATGAGTAAAAAACAAATTCTCAAAAGAGTATATTTTTTTGTAAGAAGTGGGTACCAAACTCCTAGTTCACCCATATATGAGTTTAGGGCATAAGTTCACCATTAGGGCTTCTAGTCTGCCTTTATCAGTTATAAGTTTGCTCTGGTGGGATTCAGTGGCTAGCTGCCCCTGGTTCTATCGGAGTTGCGCACATTGGTACCATGCCTGGGCCTCTACTAGTATGTATTTTCAAATATATATTTATATATACATATAAAAAAAATCAAGCATTTTTGAAAAAATTACTCTAATATGTTTTGTGATATTTATGATGTCACTTGCTAAGCGTTTGCTTATATATTCATTCTCATATTGCATAGAAAAGCAATAGTAAGATATAGACATGAAGGATAGCAGGGCTAGTGTATGGTGACAGTGGTGGCAGAATCTTGAAATTAGTTTTCCACAAGAGACCTTAAATTTATTAAGTGTTTGAAAAATTTGAGTATTTCATGTTTTGCGTTAACATATAAATTTTGAACTTAGAACTTTATAAGGACTTGTTTAGAAATTAATAGATTACAAGCTATGTAGTTTTCTAGTAGAAACTTGTTGAATTGACGAAAGAAAATAATGACCTTTTTTTCTTATTATTCCAAATTATTTTTTTAGAATACTTGGCTAAAATGATCTAAATAATGGTAAGTAATGGAGAAAATAACGTCCCACCAAGGGGGTGTTATATTTTGAACCCACAATTCATTTGATATTTATATTTGAGTTGGATTTCAATTCTACAATTTAGGTGGGACTAGATTTCTAATTGGATTGGAATCCTTCCTAAAGATATAGCTATGTATACTTATATATTCCAAATTTTATTATAAGTGAATAAGGCGATTACATATTCTCTTAGACTCTCTCTTAAATGTTCTCTCTATATATGTCTTTAAAATCTCTCTTTTGTATGGATTTTGTTTGGAGCATCACCAAGAACTCCTTGGATTTGAGGAGTGTAAACTAGTCACTACTCTGAGTAAAGGTATGTTTATAATTGATTCGATCAAAGCAAGACTTGCAGGTGAGTTTGATCCAAAATACGTAGATCGATAATTTCTGTTGCGTAAAGATATAATCGATCCACATTATGTATTTATACTAGAGATTTTTTTTTTGTTTTACCTCAATGGATAAAATTATATCAACATAATGCACCAAGTGTTAATGTGGCCCATATGGTGAAAACGTTTTTCTATTATTGATATTGTATAATTGCATGCATTAAAAGAATATATCAGTAAATCTATATTATGTCTTTTAACTCAGTTGGAGATGATTGCTAGCCAAAGTTGTGAAATTTTTTATTTTGCTAAATATAAAGGAATAATAAATTTACATATATCTAGAATAAAATATTAGACCAATACTTGAATTGTGCTCAATTAATTTAATTAATATAGAGATCTTAGACAAACTCATCAATTCTTCATTTTCTAAAGCTAATTGAGAGTTAAAATGGATAAATTGCCCAGTATTATCACGACTTAGACGAAGATAATATGCTAGTGGATCAAAAATAGAGTTTGTACTTTAATTTGTTTAAGCTACAAGAATGGGAGTCTGAACAAAGAGTTTGAGCTTTACTTTATGAATATAAGCTTTCTCACGAATAAGTAAGTATTTATTTCTAACTATCCTTAAGCAACCATTTGAGCAGATATGAGAACTAATATTACTTGTGCTTCACATACTTTATAGATTAAATATTTGACAAAATCGCCAAATTTGAGATTGATTGTAGAAAGTCGAAAGAACCACGAGTGGATGAACTTATTACTCATGCTAACCAACTACGGTGAGTATTGGAACAAGCGATGCGGATCTGGACAAGAAAAAGTTAAAATTAGAACCACAAATTGATTTAACAAAGTCACAAATACATGTCACCTTAATATAAATGCCACCAAACATCAACAAAAATAAAATTGTTCACTTCACTCTTAGAAGTATTGAGATGAAATTTAACTATCTAAAGCTCTCTCATTTGTTTATAATGTCTTCAATTCTCTTATATTCATTAAAGATGTTGGTGACACCTTGTATGTGTTAAGACATTGAGCAAACTTACAGACTATTATCAAGTATTGTGTAGTTATATTTATTAAAATGATGCATAAGAGAAGGCATTGGGAGTTGCGAAGTGCCACCTCAAGCTCACAAAGGGAATGAGATACTTTTTTTAGCTCAGCAATTAGTGTAAGCTACTCCTTCCAAATGTGTAAAAGGCACTAGTTATTCGATATAGTTTAATTTGAATTAATGGACTTGTAAGATATTAGTTGAGTAACTTTGTTTGTCCATCTTTTACGATAGAGACCTTTAATCATTTTGTACAGTAGCAAGCCCAAATAAAAGGGTTTGTGCTCACAAGAGACAAGGTATGTTTTCATGAGGTGAAGAACACATTAACGAAGAAATGACAAAGATTAAGTCACATGATATAAATTTTCTCAATGACAATTTTTCAAGTATATATGAAGTCAAAAGAAATATTAAGTTACAAAAGTTGTAAGATCCTCAAGGAGGCATTGTTTTCTCTAGCGTGGGTGAGGTTTTACAAACTCATCTAGCAATTGTTGGAGATAGTAGGAGCGACCTAAAGTTAGTAGGAGTGTCTCACTTGAAATTGACTCTCACATTCAACAAGAGTGAACATGAAATGTTCCCCATCATTTACATGAGATTAAGTGGGCATCCATCACGAGCACTTTTATGGATATTGGTCAGTCATGTTAGAACTTGTGATTTCACTTAACCTTTAAGTAGATAGTTGCTATGAAGGAAAAGATGAACCTAATAGCTAAGAACAAAGTTTAAGAGCTAGTTAGTTTTTCGTCTAAATATAAGATGGTTGAAAACATGTGGTTTCAAGAGGTTAAGTGAAAAGTAGATTGGTTGACTGACAAGCACTCAACTAAAAGCGAAATGTTTATGCCTAAAAAAATAGTGCAGATTTTCTGAGATATGTTCTCCCTCAGTGATGAAATATGCCTTTATATACCATATTGTAGCCATTATCACCACTTTCATCTAGGTTTATCCTGGATGGTGAAAGTTGACATATCTAAATGAGGAATGGATGAGGTGATTTATACGAATCGTCTAATGAATTCAAGGATTGGAGCTATAACACAAATTTTGTTGCTCTAAAATCTCTACTTATGACTTAAAATATCATCCAAGTAGTAGTGTTATCGATTTCATCAAGCTATCACTTTGATAGGCATGATAATGGTCGAGTAAAATCACTATATATAAGTCAAGATAAGTGAATGGAATTAGTTCTCTTTGTAAATAGGCGATAATGTGATGGTTAGTGAGATGGAGATGTGGCCACTTAAGGACTAGTTGTCTTTTTACATTTAGAAAAAATATAAGAAAATTGAGATATATACTTGGTGTTTAGATGCCGAGATTTTATATGCATCATACCAATCCTATTAACACTTCATAGTCAAGATTATATTTTTAGGGAAAAAAAATTCCTTAAGATGGAATGAGAAAAATAATGGTAGCTAGTATTGTTTATGTACGCGCTAGACTAATCTTGTGCTTAGCAATTAGATTATTGGTGAGCAGATATCAAAGTGATCCTTGATGCAAATATTACAATGTAGTCAAGTAAATATTTATATATCTAAATGGAATGGTATGATATTAATTGGATCCTATCTGATTAAGTAATATTTCTTGAGATATGGTACATATTTTTTAGGCTATTGGTATCTTTGTGATAATAAAGCCACCTTAATGTATGCTTTGGACCAGAAGACCAAACATACTTGTATAAGATAATGGTTAACCTATGAGAATATCACGCATAGTTAAGTTGTTGTAATTCATGTTTCAACTAGTGGTGTGATCGCTTATCCATTTTAGTAAGCCTTTGTGTGGAGATATGCTCCAAAGAATGTTAGAATTTGATTCTTGTGACTTGTGAGAAAGTTTTGATTAATGAGATGTCTTTAAATTAATGGTTGGTATTGGATTTGTGAGATATGAAATATCACTAGGATTTGATTGACCCTTGTACATGGGCAATAGCCTAGGCG
Source organism: Paulownia fortunei (assembly GCA_019321725.1). Lineage (NCBI taxonomy): Eukaryota > Viridiplantae > Streptophyta > Magnoliopsida > Lamiales > Paulowniaceae > Paulownia > Paulownia fortunei. The sequence continues at coordinate 5,761,914 of CM033105.1, read as the reverse complement.
TAGTGATAGCGAGCAGAATGATACTTAAAAATCATATTCCATAATTGATGTTTGTGAATGATCCCTTTCGCACTTGGAGTAGTGAGTAAGGTTTATATGCATAACTTAAAGTCAACTTAACTTGAAAGCTAAAATGAGATCATATTTGATCGATTATAAAGTATGTCCAAACTTCATAAAAACTTGTTTATAGCTGACGTGTGAACTATTAGAAGACATTTTGGAAAGTGACTGTGTGGTGGTGAGCTGGTTAGGTGCTTGGATAATGATTGGTTAGGTTCATATGATGTTAAAATTATGATATGCCTGAATATAGTATGGGCTCTAATGTAGCATGTACTCATATTTCATGTGCTTTGAAAAAACCTCTGATTGAATGGTTCGTTATTTCGTCACTATGTGAGCCTATATTATTTTTTATACCTTGTGGACTATGGACCTTTTTTTATAAAGTGTGAGTTTAATGACGCTACTTTAGTATGTTATCCAATTGATATGGATGATTTGGTTAGTTGGAGCATGTTAAGGAAAACTATCAAGACCAAGCTGAGGAATATAAGAGGCTAAAGAATAACTAAGTTGGTAATAAACTTATGTACTATGGTTCATAGTGTGGGCGACTGTATAAAATCGTGTTTGACTATTTATGAACATAGATACATATTTGAGAGATTTGAGCATGCTTTACTTATTTTTTATTGAGGAATATATAGATGCTTGATTAGGTACGATCACGTAATTTAGGTACACAACAAGTTATTGAGTTGTAGGATTATTTATGTTAGTTTTTATGATGATTCAATATAACTCTCTTCACTTATCCTTTCTTACCCACACCTTATTTCCTATATCAAGGGAATAACGTGACATTGAGAAATTATACAAGGATAAGATTTGAGATGGATGAGTTTCATGTATCAAGGGAATAATGTGGCATTGACAAATTATACGAGGATAAGATTCGAGAGAGATCAAGTTAAATATATATGAGTGAAATGTGTTGGAAATTGGCTAAGTTTTGGATTCATGACTCGATTGACATCCATAATTGAGATGGATTATATTCTTAATTAGACTTGGATTCTTCCTCGTATAGATCTCTATCCTAATTAAATAAGACAATTAATGTGTTCTCTCAAACTCTCTCCTAAATTTTCTCTCTACATCTCCTAAGATTTCTCTTTATGGTGTTTTCCTGAGATCACCAAGAATTGCATGAAGTTGAGGTGTATGAGAGAGTGGTAGTTCTAATAGTAATCCACCGCTGTGAGTAAAGGTGGGTTTGCAATTGATTCTATCAAAGAGAGACTTGTAGGCGAAGTTGATCTGAAATACGTGGACCAATTATTTTTACTATGTAAAAATATACCCAATTCATACTATATGTTGATAGGTAAATTTTTTCATCATTAACATATCAAAAATGTAAATCTACAAACAATTCAAAAAAGAGAAAAAAATCAAATGGAAAAGAATGTTCATTCATATACATATCTACATATTCACAAAATTAAAACGTGGTAAAATTTAGTGACTAACCTCTTTATGAACATTTATGAATTGGGTCGCGATCCAAACTGTCGAACTGATTAGGTATGGGTTGGATTGGTAATATGTTACTTTTATAATAAAACTTAAAATTAGCAATAAAATGTTAAATAAAAATAAAAATTATCACTACTTACCAAGGCTAATTGTTATTTTGCTACCCTAATAGTTCCCAGAATCTTATAAGTGATAAAAGTTATTTGTATGTTGTGACTAAATACATTTAGTATCACTGTGTTTATTTATTTACTATATTCTATTTGAAATATACATTTACGAAATGAATAAAACTAGAGTTAAAATTATGATATTTAGGAAAAATTAAGCGAAAGATTCAAGAAACTGAAAAAGAGGAAAAAATGACTACATAGCATGAAGCAATGAAATTTTGGGCAATATTATTTTACTAAAGCCAGGAAAAGAAAAAAGGCTAAAGTTATTTAGATGTTCTCAACGGGTCAAATTCATCCATAATAGAAGCGTTCATTCACAATTTATGTTGACCCCATTTAATATAATGTAATCCAATCTGTAAATAATGGTGAATCAAGATATGAGAATGAGGGAAATTTTCTCTGTATTGACTTAATGATTTGTACAATGAATTACAACATATTATATGCAGAATGTGATAAACTATTCTAGGAAAGTGAGACCTAATATTATGCTAATTACAATTACAAATCAATTTGATATGATTAATATAATACAAAAGTTGACTATGTTATTTCCTTTCATACTCCTTCTCAAGTTGGAATGTAGATGTTTATCACTCCTAACTTGCTGAGTGTGAATGGAAAGTCGATTGCTACAAAGGTTTTGTAAAAATGTCTGCAATCTATTTGCTTGTGTGGATGTATTTGGTCATGATTTCTCCTTTCTGTATTCGTTCACGAATTGTATGCCAGTCCAACTCTATGTGTTTCGTCCGTTCGTGGAAAACTGGATTTGCAGCAATATATATTGCTGCTTGATTATTACAAAACAACCTGGCTGGTTCAGGGTGATGAACACGTAAGTCATGTAAAAGATATCTTATCCAAGTAAGTTCACAAGTGACAGCTGTCATTGCCCGGTATTCAGCTTCAGCTGATGAACAAGATACGGTTGTCTGTTTTTTGCTTTTTCAAGAGATTAAAGAACCTCCTAAGAATATACAATAACCAGTGATAGACCTCCGTGTTGTTTGGCAGCCGGCCCAATCTGCATCGCAGTAGCCTGTGAGTTTCAGTTAGCCATGTGAAGGGAAGAGAAGACCTTAACCGGGTGCATTCTTCAGATAGTGTAAGAGACGAAAAACTGTATCTAGGTATGGTCTTCTTGGAAGCTCCATAAATTGGCTGAGTTTAACAACCGAGTATGTGATCTCAGGTCTTGTGATTGTGAGATAGATGAGCTTTCCCATGAGCCTTCGATATCGTGATGGATCTTTAAAGAGTTCACCGTCTAGTTGAGTGAATTTCAAGTTCTGTTCCATGGGAAAAGTTGTGGGTTTTGCACCAAGAAGTCCAATCTCTTCTAACAAGTCCAGGGTATACTTCCTCTAATAGATAGTGATTCCCGATTTGGTTCGTACGACCTCAACACCTAGAAAGTACTTCAAGGGTCCAAGGTCCTTAATTTTGAAACGACAATTGAGAAAATCCTTAAGGTCATGAATGGTTACCTTATCATTTCCTATAATGATCATATCATCTACATATAGCAAAATAACAGTATAAGAGGTGTTATAAACTTTGACAAATAAGGAGTAGTCAGCTCTTGATTGTTGAAAACCAATCTCAGTAATAGATGAAGAGAACTTATGGAACCAACTATGGGAGGCTTGTTTAAGTCTGTATAAGCACTTGTTGAGTCGACATACAGCCTTATCCCCCTGACGATGAAAACCAGATGGAGGATACATATACACTTCTTCAAGTAAGTCACCATGAAAAAATGCATTTTGGAAATCCATTTGATGTAGATGCCAATTCCGAACAAAAGCAACAGACAAAAGACAACGAGCGGTGATTAATTTAGCAACAGGGGCAAAGGTTTCTTTGTAGTCGATGCCCTCACATTGTGTGAAATCTTTAGCCAAAAGGTGAGCTTTGTACCATTCCACAATACCATCAGAAAGATATTTAGTTTTAAATACCCATTTACAACCAATAAAGCGATGCCTAGGTAGAAAATGCACCATGGTCCAAGTATTGTTGTCTTCGAGTTCTCGAAGTTCTGTTTGCATAGCTTCAACCCACTTGGGGTCAGTACTGGCCTGCTCAAAGGACACTGGTTCAACTAAATAAGAGATATTATGAACAAACTTATGATGTGATATGGAGAGAGCATAGTAGGAAATGTATCATTGCAATAAATATCGGGTTCCGAACGCAGTTGATGAGGTGATTGGCCCTGAAGCAAGAATGGCCGCATGGGCTTGGTAGTCTTTAAATTTTGGTGGAGGATGAGTTTAGCAATTGGAGTAATGCAAAGGATGAGCCGGATTGATGGTGGTAATGGATTATTGTTGTAGGTTGGAAGAAAGATGGTCGGTGTTGGTTGGAGGCAAAGAAACTGGCGAGGGAAGATTTTCAGTGGGTGTATCATTATTGTGTAGTAGTGGAGGCGGTAAAGAGGATGCAGTGGGTAAGTTGGTGGTGACTGGTGAGGATGGTGTAGTGAGTATGGTGTTGGTGTTATTTGAGAAAGATTCTAAATGAGGTCCATGATAGGAATCTGGGTCTTGAGTGATAAGAGATGGCCCAGGTAGTACAAGTTCATCTCTTAGATTTTCTGGTGATCCATGTGAAAATGGAAAAACATCTTCTCGAAAGATAATAGACGAGAAGAGAAAATGTAACTGGTTTCATGATCAAGCACCTTGTACCCCTTTTGTCCTAAAGGTAGCCAAGAAATACACACTTCCTTGCTCGTGCGTCAAACTTATGTTTAGGGTTGAGGTTCATAGCGTAGCACAAGCACCCAAAAGCTCGAATATGGGAATATGTAGGAGTGGTTCCATGTAATAGTTCATACGGAGTTTTAAAAGACAACAATGGTGTTGGTAGATGGTTAATGAGATAACAAGCTATTTGGATGCTTTCTCCCCAATATTTCAATGGTAGATTAGCTTGGAATCGAAAAGCTCATCCAATATTTAAAAGTGACAATGCTTTCGTTCGATAATCCTATTTTGTTGAGGGGTGTATGGACATGAATGGTGAAAAATAATACCATGAGCATCAAAATAAGACATCATGGATAGAAACTCAGCCCCATTATAGGAACGAAAATTTTTAATCCCACACTTAAATTGTGTAAAAACCCAAGAAAAATGATTTGAACAAGGATTGTGCTTCAGATTTAAATGTCATAAGATAGACCCATGTAAAATGAGAAAAACCATCAACAATTGTTAGAAAATATTTTGCTCCAGAATAACAATTTATTTTATGAGGTCCCCAAATGTCACAATGGATTAAATCAAAAGGTATAACTGATAAAATTAAACTAGAAGAAAAAGGTAAACGGGTTTGCTTAGCTAATGGACAAATATCACAGACTTGTTGAGCATCGAAATTTATTTCTGGTACGGTCTTGGATAAATTTTGGTGAGGTGTGGTGGATGGATGCTCGAGTCGTCAATGCCAAAGATTAGAGGTATGGTTGATATAGTGTGCAAGGTGTGGATTATGGTTTGATGAAAGGTAGTAGAGTCCATTATACTGCTTGCCCAGGCCAATCATCCCCTTCGTAACCACGTCTTGTAAGACACAAAAATTCAGGAAAAAGATTACGATACATTTCAATGCTTGTGTAAGTTTGCTCACAGACAACAAATTAACTCTGAACTTAGGCACATGTAACATCCATCAAGTTTTATATCTTGTGATAATTGAAATAAACTAATGGAATTGATTCGTGTTTTTCCACCATTAGGTAAATTCAAAAAATCGCGTTGAGCAACCGAATTTTTGGGTTTTAAATGACAGATATAGTCTGTGGCTCCACTATCCACAATCTACTACAAAGTTGAAGGTGGACTTTGTTTACCTACGGCATTAGCAAAAGCATTACCTTTCTTTTGATTCAGCTTGGCGATAATCTAATTGTATGCTTCACTTGTGAAAGTTGGGCCCTCTTGCTTAGTTGGTTGTGCATTTGATGTATCTTGGTCTGTAGTGGAATTGTTGGCTGCATGTCTCTTATTTTTTGGTTGCACATTCTTTCCATGGAATTTGTGGCCTACCGAAAAACCATTAAGGTAATAGCAAAAATCCACCGTGGGTTATCTTGTTCACAATACGTGTATTTGAATGTCTTTTTCGGCACTCTTCTCGTGTGAGAGGAACCTACTTCACGTGTACCACTATTTTTGGGGGTTCGAGTTGATTGGGTCACAACCATGGCTTGAAAGATGCTATTGGTCACTTCACGGTATGCGGCCACATCAAGTTGCCGCTCATGCTGGAGAGTCATGGAAAGTGCTTGACGTGTATCCGGCAAGGGAGTCATCATCAGTATGTTGTCTCTCACAGTAGCATAAGTCTCATTTAATCCCATAAGAATTGCATGAGCCTTTCTTTTTTGTTCTTTCGTTAACCTTTTTCAGTCCCTCACATGTGAAAGTAAGTGGTTCCTGATAAAAAGTTAATTCATCCCATAAATCCTTCTTCTTGTTGAAATAAAGTGAGATTGAATCCGAACCTTAGTGGTGTTCGATAATCTATTGCTAAATTTGATTAAATCCTCGACACATTACCTTGTGAAAATCAATCATGGAGGTCCTTCCAAATTGCCTCTACTGATTCCATGTAAATCATGCTTGCTGTAATGTCGGGGCTCACTGAATTCAAAATCCATGACAACACCATGTTATTGCAGTGTTGCCAAACATAATAAGTCTTGTGTATGGGTGGCGGCATGTTGATGGATCCATCGACGAAGTTGATCTTATTCTTTGCACTAAGATCGATGCACATGGCTCGACTCCATTGTCTGTAATTATGTGGCTCAAGGAATTTTGAGACTAAAACGAGGCTAGGATTATCTGAGCTATGCAAGCTGAGTGAATTTTCATGAATCTCATCAATGGTTTCTTTGCCTTCAGCCATTTGAATTGATTTGGTTGCAGAAGGTGTTTCGGGTTATGTAGAGTCACCAAGATCGGTACTCTGATACCATGTAAATAATGGTGAATCAAGATATGAGAATAAGGGAAATTTTCTCTGTATTGACTCAATGATTTGTACAATGAATTACAACATATTATATGCAGAATGTGATAAACTATTCTAGGAAAGTGAGACCTAATATTATGCTAATTACAATCAATACAAATCAATTTGATATGATTACTATAATACAAAAGTTGATTAAGTTACTTCCTTTAATACAATCATTGTAGATAAATCTAGCCCAATGACACTGGCAGTCCCACGAAATAAATTGAGAAGGATAAAGATGAAAAAGAAGAGGACCCATGGAGTTGATTTTCTGCAAACTAAGATAGTCTTTGGTACCACTTCTCGAGTGATAAAGCCATTTATGCAATGAAAATCTTAATATGGGATTCTTAAAATATGTTTGCAAATATTGTCAAGTCTTCGGTGAAAATGCACTAATTATTCATATTTTCAAATTAAACTTCTAGATATTTAACTTATTCAAGAAATTCATTCAAAAGTAACCACACTTTTGCAAATGGAATGTTTGGCTTGTTAAGGAGTGGAGAAATGGTGAAAAGTTGCAAGCCAAAGGTTTGGAATTTGTGGGCTTTACTCTAATAAACCTTATGGTTAGAAAGAATAATAAGCTTTTTCTAATTGAAAGTTTAAAGTCAAATGGCTATGGTCTGGACTTCTAGTTCTTTGATCCACTCATTCAAAGTCCAAGACATGTTGCAGAATTTTGAAACTGAAGGTTCTTCTTCTCATTTCCATGTTTTATTTGAACTTGTTTCCCCATATGGTCTTCGAGATTTGAAAATAGAAAAGAGAAGAGGCTTAATCAGTTTTTGTCATAGTCTTTGGCTGCAAAACTATTGGGAATTTTGGTAGGTGTAATTTTGAAATGGCTAAAGTATTTCTGGCAAAATTTCAGCTATAGTCGAGGCAAAAGTTTAACTCTTTTCCTTTAAGATAAAATTGCACCGCACTTGGTACTTACGTGATATGACAATCGTCTCCCAAGATACAACAACTAACTTCTTATGATAGTAGTACTACAAATCACAAGAACTTTCGAATTATAAAAGTATTTTGGAACTCTCTTATGAACTTGAGAGAAAGATAAGAATAGATTGAATGAATGAAAATGATGAAATCTGGGGGTCTATTTATAGTTTTCGAAGAGTTGTGGTACTAATTCATGAGTGGTTGCAATTTTCGGTCTGGATCAATCTATGTCATATGATTGAATCCCTCTACGAAGATCTACACCCTTACAGTGAACCCCTTGTCAATGATCAATCTCAACCATCTAATTGCAACTCTCTGCGAAGGTCCACACCTCTTACAGTGAGCTCTTATCAAGGATCAATCTCAACCATCCCGATCGCAACTCTCTGTGAAGGTTCATACACTTTACAGTGAGCTCTTGTCAACCGAATAGACATGTCAATAATTCGGTCCACTCACAGCATTTGGATACGCCTTGTCAGCAACTGTATGTCTGGTCATGGCCATTCAGCTTCCAACCGCATGTTGTCTTACCACGTGTACACTAACCAGATACATGTGCCACATCAGATCATACTAGTTATGTCACTGAGCCACATTGAGCCATCTTTGTTCAATTTTTGAAAAATGTAAGGCCCCTCAGGATGATGCTCGCATGCTAAGTTCAAAGTGCTCATTTAGAGCGCCCAATGCTACCTTTGCAACATGCGCACACATGCGGGCTCGTATAGTGCTACCATCCGATTAACTCCTTAAGTTAGCTAAAGCTAGCCAAAAGACCACTAAAGTGCACCATTGGAGAGCTCCACTTGATTACTCCTTATTAAAGTGAGATTCTATATATGTAAGACAAAGTTCTTCTACTCTTCCAATATGGGATTTGTAACTGTAGACAAATTAAGTTTATAGTCAATTAAATAATGACACGTGTAAAATAATATATTAGATATCAATTCTATATTTTCTATTTATATTTTAGGAATTTAATCAAATATTTAATTCTAATATTAAATAGTAAATTAAATTGGTAGTTAATATATATTTTTGCCCAATCAAATATCGTCAAGTGTCAAATCTTAATTTTTGGCAATCAAGATTGTATCTTGCAAATCAGGGTTTGGTAATTTAAATCACATATTGTGATTAAGGTAGTAAATATCAAATAAATTGTGAATGACCAATCAAATCGCGCCACTTCATCAAATAACTATGGTAAGAACTCATATCCTACAAGTATAAATAGGGGTCATCTCCAAGAAGAAAAAAACACACAAGTTGTGAAGAAAAAATTCAAGCAAGAAAAGTGTTGGAGATATTCTTTCAAATTAAGAAGCTCAAGTTCGAGGAGATCCATTATGTTCAAAGCGAAAGTCAAGGCGTTCATCTGGGAGTCTACTCAAGTGATAACGTTTAATTCAAGATTAAGTGGTCAAACTTTTGAATTAATGTTATTGGAAATCTAATCCATATTGGAGGAGATCAAAGGGTCACTTCCATCAACAAGTTACCAAATTCACTAAGTCAACGTTCTTGAAGTTGTAATGTTTAATTCAAAATCAATGTGTTAAACCCTTAAATTAACATTATTGAATGGCGAAATTAATTTGGAGGAGATCAAATCAGCGATTCTACCTCCCAAATTTCAAATCCAAAAGATAGTGTACTTGAAGAGAAGAATCAGAAAAACTAGTTAGAGATTGTAACGATTTAATTCTTTTGATATATTAAAATTCATTTATACTATTTTTCTTATTTGATTTTTGCAGACAATTAATTTTATGTTACAAATTTTTGACACGACCAGTGGGACAATCTCTACCTATCATCTTTTCTCTTCATCAAAAGTTTTGAAGTGTCACAATGGCTGCTCACAAGATCACATTAGTGAAGGTTGCCACTTCAAATTCTTCAAATGCTATAAGTGAAAGTTTTGGTGTCATCACAAGAAGTATGTCTAAAATATTGCAAGCATCTTCTCATATGACTCTCTTGCATGAAATTATTGAGGACTTACCACATCTTGTCGACACTAATGAAGATGATAGGGACCTGAAGAATGAATTTGCATCATCCACTCCTCGCTCAGCATCAAGTTACTCATTTACTTCGAACATGGCGCCTGTCATGGTGACAAATGCTACAACTTTGGAAGAGCAAATTGCAAGTTTAACAAAGGCAATTGAGGGACTCACGAAACATGTTCAAGAACAAGACTCTCAAATTATAAAGTTGATGAACAAAGTGGACAATGCTGATACTAGTCACATCATGGGTAAACAAGTTGAAGCTCATGATGAAGCTAAGACATCCATGAAGCAACAACAAGTGAAAGAGAGAAGTCTTTTAAAAAGTTGCAAGTTTCGTCTGATGGGTTGATTTCTGCTGACCAACTAAAGGAATTTATCATGGGGACTATCAAAGATAAGTCGATGGAAGTTCTAAATCATATTTGACATATACTAATCCATACACCCAAAGGATTGACAATTTAAGGATGCCAGTTGGCTACTAACCCCTAAAATTTCAATAATTTGATGGCAAAGGCAACCCAAAGCAATACGTAGCTCATTTCATTGAGACATGCAATAATACTGGAACATGTGAAGACTACTTGGTCAAGTAATTTGTCCAATCATTGAAAGGAAATGCGTTTAATTGGTACATTAATTTGGAGACAAACTCTATTGACAGTTGGGAGCAATTGGAACAAGAGTTTCTTAATCAATTCTATCGTACCCGACAAACAGTAAGTATGATTAAACTCATAAATTCATGCCAATGGAAAGAAGAGCCTGTCATCGACTACATTAATCGTTGGAGAAATCTAAACCTTAATTATAAAAATCAATTATTAGAGGCTTCGGCTATTGAGATGTGCATTCAAGAAATGCATTAGGGCCTTCGATACATCCATCAAGGAATCCAACCTAAGATATTTGAAGAATTGGCTACTCGGGCCCATGATATAGAGTTGAGTATGGCTACAAGTGGAGTTGAAGGGCCACTCATACAAGAACCTCACAAGTCTAAAGAAAGGTAAGAAGCTAAGAAATGGGGCAAGTCTTCTTCCAAAACTCCAAACAAAGAATCCATGGCAGTTAATACAAACCTATCAAATTAAGAGTAAATGTAAATTATAAAAATGGTGAAAAGAAAGACATCTCTCAAGAAATGAGGCAAAGAAAGTTGACTTTAAAAGAGATACAAGCAAAGAAATATCCCTTTCTCAATTCTGATGTCTTTAGAATATTCGATGACTTGCTCAATGCGAACATCATTGAATTACCTAAAATGAAGTGATCTAAAGAGGCAGGATGAATAGATAATCCAAAATACTGCAAATACCATCGTTTGGCGGGGCATCCAACTCATGATTATTTTATATTCAAAAATAAAGTCATGTAGTTGGCTCATCAAGGGAATATCACACTTAAGGAAGATAATGCGGCTACCAATCTTGTCACCATCGCATTTGGATCACTTGATGTCATAATAGAGAATGTGCCTGGGTGGAATGGTGGTCGAAGACTTGATCACGATAATGATGTTTCATGTAACATGACAAGTGATCAAAATGTTTTCTCTAGTGAAATCTGTCTGTCTGGGATTGGGGTTCATACTCTCACTGATGATTGTGGCTCAGCAATGACCTTCACTGATGAGGACTTGCTACTTAGTTCCAAACCCCATAATAGGTTATTGTTCGTGACTGGCTATACTCGTAAGTAAAAAGTAAATAGGATATTGATTGGTGAAGGCTCTACAGTCAATATCTTGCCCTTGCATACAATAAAAGAGTTGGGAGTTTCTATGGATGAACTTGCAAATAGCCGCTTGATGATCTAAGGTTTCAATCAAGGGAGACAAAGGGCTCTTGGCATCATAAGGTTGAAGTTATTGATGGATGATATGGTATTAATTGCGCTATTTCATGTCATAGATGCCAAAATATAGTCGCCCTTAGCTATATGAAAATGGAGTAGTTCCTTCTACTTGGCACCAGTGCTTCAAGTATTGTCGAGAGGGCGTGGTGAAAAGAGTGCTTAGTGATGATAAACCTTTCACTGAGGCTGAATCACACTTCACTGATGCTAAGTACTATCTTAAAGATGCAAAGTCGACAAAGGCCAAAGAAAGCCTATTTCATGAGCAATCCAACCAACAAAATGATCAATTTGATAGAGGTAAAAGCAAAGAGACCTTGCCAATTCACTATGATGGAAGTCACTCAAAAGGTGAATCGTCTCTCACTAGAACTGGGTCATTGAAAGAGTTGGTATTACCATTAACCAAACTTGATACAAAGAAGCCGTCTCCTCAGCTACTTAAGAGATTTGTTCGCCCGACTCAAGGACCTAAGAAAGAACATGGAGAACATTTAGAACTCCAAGCTGCAAAATACTTTGATCAACGAACCCAAGACAATGAAAAAGATGATAGAGAAAGTGTGGCTTCCTCTTATCACATTAGTAGTGGCATCGACCATGCAATTTCTCAAAATATTAAGGATCGCTTGCATAAGAAAATCCTCAAATTGATCAGTGGTGACTATATTGAGAAAATGGATAACGCTATGAAAATAATTCATATAAGACAAAAGAATGGTTCATTAAGGACATATGTTGATTTTAAGAAGATTGAACATGAAGAAAGTAATATTGTGTCAACGAATTATATCACTTTAAGTGAAGAAGTTTCATTCGAAGAAGAGGATGCTGAGGCTGCTCCTCCTAAGCTTGAAGAAGGTATTGAAGCTACTATAGAAGAATTAAAGGAGATTAATTTAGGCAATACTAATAACTCTCGACCAATCTATATCAATGCTTTGTTGACCAATGATGAAGAGAAAGCATATATTGAACTTCTACATGAGTTCAAAGACATATTTGCTTGGTCTTATAAAGAAATGCCTGGATTGGATCCAAAAGCGGCAGTCTATCACTTATTTGTTAAGAAAGGAGCTCGTCCTATCAAATAAGCTCAACGTCAATTTTAGCCTAAGTTGGTCCCCTTAATTGAAGTTGAAGTGAATAAACTTATTGAAGTTGGGTTCATTCGAGAAGTCAAGTATCCCACATGGATTTCTAGCATTGTTCCTATGAGAAAAAAAATGGTCAGATTTGAGTTTATGTTGATTTCAGATATCTGAATGATGCATGTCCTAAAGATGACTTTTTGTTGCCTATTACCGAACTCATGATCGATGCTACTATAGGACATGAAGCTTTATCCTTTATGGATGGATCATTTGGATATAATCAAATACACATGGCACCAAAGGATGAAGAACTAACAGTATTTTCTACCCCCAAAGGTATATATTGCTACAAAGTGATGCTATTTGGATTGAAGAATGCTGGTGCTACATATCAAAGGGCTATGCAAAAAATCTTTGATGATATGCTTTATAAAAATATCGAGTGCTATGTTGATGATGTGGTTGTAAAGTTCAAAAAATGAGAAGATCATCTTCATGATCTAAGAAAAGTCTTTAAACGCTTGAAAATATATCAACTTAAGATGAACCCACTAAAATGTGCATTTGGTGTCAAGTCTGGAAAATTTCTTGGGTTCATTATTCGTCATCGAGGGATAGAAATCGAACAAGCAAAAATTAATGCAATTCTAAAAATACATGAATCTTAAAATATTCACGAACTTAAAAGTTTGCAAGGAAAATTAGCGTATCTTTGAAGGTTTATTTCAAATCTGGCCGGTCGATACCAACCATTTAGTCATCTTAAGATGAAAGGTATTCCGTTTGAGTGAGATGAGTCTTGTAGGAACACTTTTAAAAGTATAAAAGACTATCTAATGAAGCCTCATATGTTGTTGCACTAATACCTAGACGTCCATTGATACTTTATATTGCTGCCAAGATCGTTCTGTTGGAGCTTTACTAACGCAAGAGAATAATGATGGAAAAGAGAGCGTCTTATACTATTTGAGTAGAATGATAATGCCAAATGAGTTGAATTACTCACCAATTGAAAAGATATGCTTGGTCCTCATCTTTGAAATCCAGAAGCTAAAATATTATTTTTAGGTTCATATTGTTCGTCTTATCTCAAAAGCAAATCCACTAAAGTATGTCATGACAAGGTCGGTTCTTTCTAATAGACTTGCAAAGTGGTACCTTTAGTTGCAACAATTTGAGATCGTGTATGTTCATCAGAAGGCTGTGAAAGGACAAGTTTTAGCAGATTTTTTGGCTAATCATCCTATCCCTGCCAAGTGGGAGTTGTCTCATGACCTAGTAGATGAAGATGTTCTTGTAATTGAAGTTACTCCTCCTTAGAAGATGTATTTTGATAGAGCTTCTCATAGAGGAGGAGCTGGTGCTGGAGTTGTATTCATTACATTTGATGGGGAAGTATTGTCATACTTTTTCACCTTAACCCAAAATTGTTCAAACAATGTGGCTGAATATCAAGCTCTTATCCTTGGACTCGAAATGGTTGTTGACATAAAGCAACTGCATCTTGAGGTACATGGAGATTCTAAATTAGTAGTCAATCAGTTGCTTGGTATGTATGAAGTTAAGAAACCTGACCTACTTTTGTATTCCAATTATGATAAAAGGCTTATTGGATGGCTTGGAGATGTAGTAATTGACCATGTACCAAGGAAGGATAATAAGCAAGCTGATGCTTTAACAAATCTTGCTTCTACACTTGCCATACCTGAAGGTGAAGTTCGTGTACCAATATGAAAGAAGTTGAGTTGTATCACTAATCTTTGAGGATGAGAACTGTGATGAAGAAGAAGAAAATCATGTTGTTGAAATGTTGAAATAGAGAAGGAAGATTGGCGTCAACCACTTGTGGATTATTTAAAGTATGAGAAGCTACTTGACGACCCACATAAAAGAGTTGATATTCGTCGTTGTGGGGATCGCTTCATTTATTACAAGGCACACTTTATAGATGCTCATTTGATAGAGTTTTCTTGAGATGTTTAGGTGACGATGAAGCCATCCAAGCTATGGAAGAAGCCCATTCGGAGATTTGTGGTGCTCACCAATCTAGATCAAAGTTTCACTTTCGAATAAAAAGAATAGGTTACTATTAGCCAACAATGGTAAAGGATTGCATGGATTACGCACAAAGATGTCAAGTTTGTCAGTTTCATGCAAACCTCATTAACCAACCGCCTGAGCCTTTACACCCTACTGTTGCTTCATGTCCATTCGATGCTTGGGGCTTAGATGGGGTTGGACCTATGACAAAGTCTTCTGGTGGACATTTGTACATTTTGGCTACAACTGACTATTTTTCTAAGTGGACTGAAGCGATATCTCTCAAAGAAGTGAAGAAGGAAAATGTTGCTTACTTTATCCGCATCAACATTATTTATCGCTATGGGATTCCGTGATATATAATCACGGATAATAGAAAGCCTTTTTGCAATAGTCTGATAGATAAGCTTTGTCATAAGTTTGGTTTCAAGCAAAGAAAATCTTCTATGTACTATGCCACCGCCAATGACCTTGCTGAAGTATTTAATAAGACTTTGTGTAATCTGTTGAAGAAAGTGATTTCAAAGTCAAAGCAAAACTGGCATAAAAGAATCGGAGAAGCTTTCTAGGTATATAGAACCACTTATAGAATGCCTACACAAGTGACTCCTTACGTATTAGTGTATGGCGTTGAAGCTGTCATTCCTCTTGAGCAACAAATTCTATCATTGAGGATAGCCATACAATAAGGATTAACTGAGGAAGAAAATGCATACTTACGCCTTGAATAGTCGGAAGCTCTTGATGAGAAAAGGTTAGAAGTGAAACAAAGACTTGAGTGTTATCAAGCTCGCCTTTCCAGGGCGTTCAACAAGAAAGTACAGTCATGCTCTTTTCAAGTTGGCGATTTGGTACTTACTATAAGAAGGTCAATCATTACTACTCATAGGACTGGAAATAAATTTTCATCAAAGTGAGATGGTCCTTATGTTGTTAAAGAAGTTTACACAAATGGCTCTTACAAATTGGTTGTTAAAAATGGCTTAAGAATTAGCCCAATAAATGGAAAGTTCTTAAAACACCACTATGCTTGAAGTTAAAAAAAAAAAAAGAGCTCCTTGACGTATAAGCCTAAATTGCATGTTACTCCTGGCCCGCATGAGTATAAACTGTGTACGGCACCCCCCTCTAAAAAAAAGAAGTTTATTTGAACTACATTATAACTTGATCCCTTTGTTGGGGTACGTAGG
Source organism: Paulownia fortunei (assembly GCA_019321725.1). NCBI lineage: Eukaryota > Viridiplantae > Streptophyta > Magnoliopsida > Lamiales > Paulowniaceae > Paulownia > Paulownia fortunei. The sequence goes on along the minus strand of CM033105.1, from coordinate 5,745,994 downwards.
TAGCTTAGATATTTTCTAAGTTTAGTCATAAGTTTGTAATGAATATATTTTTTTTTTCATGTGAGATAGTAATTTATTAAAAATAAAAAAAAAGAAAAAAAGGATTACACTTCATGAGTTTTGATGAAAGTAAATCCACTCGAAGGATTGCAAGATAGAAAAAGAAAAATTCTATTATGTAATCCCAAGAATGATGATGTTGTTACATGAAAAAAAAAGTCCTAACCAATTATCAAGGAAAAGGATTTAAATTTTTCAACTCATTTTGGCGGCCTCAAGGTATATCACTGAAATCTTCAAGTTCTCTACCATTTTATTACTCAAAGGAGAAGTATTCTCAATAGAATGACTTCCTCTTCAAACTCATGAACTTCGGCTTGAGCACTCTAAAGAAATTCTTGTTGTCATTTCAATAACGCAGTCAAGTTCTTACTTCGTACCTTCAAGTTGTCAACCTTTTTCTTGATTTGTTCCAATTCTTCCTTAGTGGATTGAATTTGGTTGACTTCTTTGCTTTCTCTAGTTTTGGCATCATGGAGATGACATTTAGTTTCACTCAATTATCGTGCAAGAAGTTCATTAGATGTCTTTTCGAATGATGTTGACCTTGCCTCATCATAAGCAGTAGTCTTGGCAAAAAATGCTTTCAATAATTTTTGTAAATGAGAGATGTCAAAATTGTTGAAGTTCTTCATGGACTCAAGCACAAACAACACGTCATCTTTGATGGACGAGATGTAGTCAACCGAAGTACTTGCTATCATTTCGCGAAGATCACTCCATAGCTTTTGAAGGTACTCCTTTTGGTGGTTAAGTATAAATTTTTCACCTTCAAACACCGAAAATACAGTGCAATGATGCGTTTATTTAGCCCTGCCAAGTTAAATGTCTCATTTTGTACTTCATTGTCAACTAAAGGACTTGTTGCCAATAAGTTGGGCCCCACAATCGACCCTTGGCTATGTTGTGATCCCTCGCCATCAATGTTAAGTAGTTTTTCCTCCAATTGGAACATTACATGAGTTAAGTTAAAAAAAAGAAAATTAAATTGAGAAAGAACCTCTTCAACAAAGTTCTCCATTTAACGTGGGTTGTTTGTAACATCATGAATATCAATGTCCCTTGGCTCCAAATCTTCAAGGTTCCTTTTGGGTCTTTTTCAATGATGGTCTACATTACTACTACCACTTTTCTCAATAGGGTGAGAAGTATTCTTTCTCTTATTGGCTTCGAGAGGTTTGATTTTTGAGTGTTGCATTCTTTGGAAAAGAAATGATATGCATATGTGGAGAATCATGAAATGGGTCATTTTCATCATCATCTCCTTGTCTTTGGGTGAGATCTTACTTGGGTTCAAATTGATCAAACTAGTAATATTTTCTTCAAAGTGAATTCCACAAACTTTGTTCCACCACTTCTTATAATCTTCTGACAATAATTTCTTTGCATTTGGGGGCATACAAGGAAGGCGCGCCTTAGACATAGATTTGGACAAGGTGCACAAACGCCAATAGTGAACTCCTTCTCCTAAAGAAGCTTTACGGATATCTCATGTTAGAGCTCCCGGCACCACTTGATAGAATCTAAATTAGAGACTAAATCGATGGGGACTATAAAGTTCAATGATGAAGTATCCATCTTGCCGTAAAGAAAGAAAACTCGAGCGAATGGCAATAAAGTAGTTTTGCTCAAATCCCTCTGCATTCCCATTATCGACATACAAGAAATCCTTGCTCTTGGTGATCATGTTACAAGTCCAAGAAATAAAGTCTCCTTTATGGATTCGCTTGCGAGCATCTTTGGGATCATAGTACCTTGCATTTCCTTCGCCAGAGAAGATCGCCATTTTGGGGGCTCATACTCCTTGCCAAATTTGGTGATGAGCCTTGAAGTAATGAGCCAACCAACTATAGACAAAGTAGATAGGGAATATTGAATGCACGCGGGATGGTCTTATAGAATTCGCGATCTTGTTTAAGCCTTTGTAAATGCTTGCTAAGACAGGGACAACAAGGCCTACCATTGGCCCACTTACCATGATGCTCGCCATTTTGAAGGTACTAAGGCATATCAAGTTGATATCGTCACTGGGAATAACAAATGTATAAAGCCAACAAGCTAAGTAAGCTGCCAAATGTGTTTCTTCTCTCGAGCTCTCTTTAACGCCAAGCTTAAAAATGAAGTCTTCTCTGCGAGGCACCATTCTCCATGTATGTCGAAGTCCCCAAGTAGATTGTGAGTTAATTTAGGATGGACAGTCTTCTTTTCTCTGCGTGGAGAAGGTGAATGGTACCTAGCAGTCTTCTTGAACCAAAATCTAATCCACTCACCAATGGATACTTGAGAAGGTTGGTCTCCATTAGCACTTCTTTAAAGCAGATGATAAGCATGAAGTAAGTGGTTGCAAGAGTGAGGGACGAATCTACTTTCTACCTCATCGACGCCAGTAAGCTCCTTGGCACAGAGAACAACTTCATCGTAGGAAAATCCAATTATAGGAAAGCCCACAAGAGTGTGCAAATCCCATAGTGATATAGACAATTCTCCAAGGAAAGTCAACAAATTGTTAGTACGTGGACACCACGCCTCGCAAAATGCCTTGACTATGTCGGAGTTACGATCATACGTGAATAGCGAAGCATACACCGAGTCGTATATTTGTTCTGGAAGAAGCTTGTACTCGCACCAACTGAGAAGGTCTTCTGTCCATTCCCAATATCCCTTGATGTAGTGAAACTCGCCGACGAAGTAGATCGCATCCCCCCACTTGACATTACCTTCAATGAAGCGACGACCCAATGTTGGCAACGGAGTCGGCTCGCTTGATTGCTGATGATGAGTTGCTTGCAAAGCCTACACCTTGGAAGTCTTGCTTAAAGGAATCTCCCGGGACCATTCCTCCAAGTAAAATAGATTTGTCAACCTTAACCATTGTTGTGTGTATCGACCAACAAGGGGATCATGAACCATCAAAGTTGTGTCGTTCTCCATGGATTGACTCTCAACGTCAAGGATCACCAAGTGTTGGACTCTCGAGGAAATAGAAATATCTTTAAAATATACCATTGCAAAATTTGTCAAAGTACAAGCAAACAAGTGAGTTAACTTGATAAAAGGAAAATCAAGTATGCGATAAATGAAGAAAATCATAGTTTGATTGAAGCCTTTAACATAAAACTTATTGTTGCAAAATTCCAAGCAAATTAAGTTAAAAGTTGTAAATACAAGAGGAGTTTTTTTCACCAACAACTACAAAAGGAGAGAAAAATAATCAGACTTTTAAAAAAATATATTCTTGAAAAATCAGAAGCACTTGTTCATGATTATATAACAAGCAGAAATTTGGATGATGCCTTTACAAAGATAAGTTGCAATCAGAACTCACAAGTTCTCACAGTGAACTCAACTCCTACGAGCCAATTAAGAAATATCTGCCAGATTATCTTAAAGAATTGGTGCCTATAAAAAGAAAAAGAATAATCAGCCTGTACTGAAAAAAAAGAGTCAAATTCAAAAAAGGAAAAGAAAAGCAGCCTATTTTGATCAATAGGGCGAGCAATTAGCATGCGGTGTAGAGTGAAGCAAAGGTTTGACAGATAGGCATGATATTCTTACCAATTCAACTTTCAAACACAAAAACAAGGAGAAAATATAACTACTGGAAATTCTCTCTGATGCATTGGATATTGATGAATGAAAGTATCTCTTTATAGTTTGTAATTGAGCATCACATATGGAAACTTCCAAGTCTTGAGAAAGGTATTGATATATGGAATGAAATATGTAAAAGTTTCGCATTATTTGATTTGAAAGTATTGGTAATCATCTGACAAAATTTGCTGAAAAGAATCGTTGGGAAGGAGGAATTTTTTTTTGAAAATTAGAAAACAAAGCATGTTGCTATGCTGCTGTGTTGGAAGGAAATCAAGTAATAATCCCATGCGCACAGGCCACATACACCACAAGAGAATAAGAGAAAATTTGGAAATAGAAAGCTTATATAATGCTTCTGAGCAATTCCAATTGAGTGGGCTTATTGAATTTTTTATTTTATTTTATTTTTTTGCTTGAGTTTTTTTAAGTAAGCCTTTACTTAATGGGCTCAGGTTAATTTAGAAAGAAAAAAGAAAAGAAACGGGAACATACAGATTGAAAGGAAAAGTGAAATGAAAATTTGCCAAATTTACTTCTAGTCGGTTTTCAATTTGCAATTTGAGTTATGTATAGCAGAAAGAAGAAAAAGATGAGCTTTCAAATTGGAAAGACCGAGAGCCAAAGTTATAGGCCAAAAATCCAAGCCTTAGGTTCATTTGTTCAAATCCAAAGTTTACGTGCAAAGCCTAATTTTAAATAAAAAAAATTTAAATAATGGTCACGACTTATTCATAATAAGACACATCGTCCATGAACAAATCTCGAGGAGGCATTTGTAGATAAAGTAAGTTTATGGTCAATTAAATAATGACACGTGTAAAATAATATATTAAATATTAATTTTATATTTTATATTTTATATTTTAGAAATTAAATTAAATTTTTAATTCTTTTAATTCCTAAATTAAATAGTAAATTAAATTGATAGTTAATATATATTTTCGGCTAGTCAAATATCGCCAAGTGTCAAATTTCAATTCTTGACTATCAAGATTGTATCTTGCAAATCATAGAAGTAGATACCAATATTTTGGTAATTTAAATCACATATTGTGATTAAGATAATAAATGTCAATCAAATTGTGAAGGACCAATTAAATCGCGTCACTTTATCAAATAATTATGGTAAGAACTCATATCCTACAAGTATAAATAGGGGTTATCATTGTGAATAAGAAATCCAACCAAGAAAGGTGTTAGAGGAATTTTCTCAAATTAAGGAGATCAAGTTCGAGAAGATCCATGATATTCAAGGCGAAAGTCAAAGCGTTCATCAGAGAGTCTATTCAAGTGATAATGTTTAATTCAATATTAAGTAGTTAAACTCTTGAATTAATGTTATTGAAAATCCAATCCACATTAGAGGAGATCAAAAGGTCACTCCCATCAGCAAGTTACCAAATTCATCAAGTCAACGTTCATGAAGTTGTAACGTTTAATTCGAAATCAATATGTTAAATCCTCGAATTAACGTTATTAAAGGGCGAAACCAATTTGGAAAAGATTAAATCAGCGATTCCACCTCCAAAATTTCAAATCCAAAAGATATTATTGTTGAAGAGAAGAATCAGAGGAATTAGTTAGAGATTGTAACTATTTAATTCTTTTGATATATTAAAATTCATTTGTACTATTTTTTTTGTTTTAATTTTTGCAAATAACGAAATTTGTGTTACATTGACTTTTGACATTCTCAACATTTCATAATCAATCATTTATTTAAATGGCTTATTTTATCTATTAATTTTTCATTCATTCGAAATTAATTTTAAGAAATTAAATATACTAAATTTATCTACTTATGGCGTAGATTATGTTTAATTAAATTATATCTATTTTTATAAAATAGAATCCACTTTATTTATTAGTAAAAGTTGGATCAAAACTCAATTTTTCAAAACCAATTTCTAACAAAAACTGTTGACATGACATGGAATTGCTTTGTGCAACTTAAATCATGCTGTAATATTTTACTTGTGTTAATGAGTTTGAGAACAAGAGAATCAGCTGCAGTCAGAGATGCGATTTGAAGGGCCAGCTCTTAATTTCACAACAGCAGTTCTACGCCTAATTTCATATTAGGACATACTTTCATGGTGTCTACTATAGTTGCTGTTGGTCGAACATGCAAAATGCACACACATTTATGGTGTCAAAGAAAAAGCAAAGTCGAAGCATCGTGAAGTGGCATCAAAAGCCTGAGAAGACACCAAGTGGCCTATTGACTGCATGTCTCGGTTTATCTTCTCAAAATTCTCCATCCACAATGTATTTGAGAAGAGGGACTTAAACAAGTTCCAGACTATTCCTCATGAAATCATAAATCTCAGGCATTTAAGAGTGTTAAAGAATGACATAAAATGATCAACTGTATTTTGTGAGAAACGACTTCCTAATACAAACTCTGGATCAACACTTAAAACACTTATTCTCTTTAAATATCCTTCTGAGCTTGGCATAAAACAAATAATCAGAATATTGTCTACATATATTTCCTTTGCAATGATTCTAAGACTGATGTCCTGTTTTTTCTTGCAATTCTTCTGATTTGTCCTCAGGTCCACAGTATCTCTTCCAGAACCAGTGATTTTGCCATAGCAAGTATATCTCCTCAATGGGGACCTGCTTTGTCTCCGGCAACAGGAAGAAGATGAAGCTGCTCATGATGAGAATCAAGCCGCAAACAGTAAGAAGATCCCGTATTTGAGATGACACAGAGCCGCTAGAAAGCACTGAGCAATCAGTGCTGTGAAGATCATATTGACACAGACCACCATGCTCTGCCCTGCTGATCTCGTCTCCAGCGGAAAGAGCTCACTTGGAACTAACCAACCCAAGGGGCCCCAAGACCTACCATAAGCCAGAACAAATATGCAGATCACGACTACTAGGAAGATACCAATTCCTTTTGGGAGCATTTTGCCTTCTCCAAATTTCAGGGCTAGAGTAATGGCAATTGCAACCTGTGAAGTAATCAAAATATCTGGTTAGCATCAAAAGCTTTTTAAAACAACTGCATGAAAATTTTTCTTGTATGTAGGGGGAGGTGATATCGAGTGACAAAATTATACCGAGCAGCATATCAACTCGCAGCCAGCTTCCAGAAAGAAAGCTCTTCTACCAAACTTGTCAACAAAAGCCATTGATATCAGTGTAGCCAAAACCAGGGCTGCACTGGTAATGGCTGATGAATATAGGGATGCCCCTGAGCCAAAGCCCAAGCTCTGAAATATCACCGGGGCATAGAAAAGAATTGAGTTCATTCCAGTCAGCTGTTGAAATGCTGGGATACCGATACCTCCTATCACCAATTGGGGTCGATTTTTCCTTTCAAGAAGATTCCTGAATGGATGCTTTATGGCTTTAGCTGCATTGCTTGCATCAATGAGGTCTTGAAATTCTGCTTCAACTTTTGGAGTGCCTCTAACTTTCTCTAAAACCTGCCTCCCTTCGTCTAATCTTCCCTGTTCAACAAGACTGTTAGGAGTCTCCGGGAGGAAAATTCCACCAACAAACATAAGAACAGCCGGAACTGCAGCTAAACCAAGAGACAATCTCCATCCCCATGGATGGATTTTTTCAACTCCATAATTCACAAAGTTAGCTATTAGAATCCCCAAGCAGGTTGTGAGTTGAAAGAGTTGATTAATGGCTCCCCGGATTTTTGCTGGTGCCATTTCTGAAAGATACAAAGGGACTGCCTGCACAGAGATTGAGTTAATATCAGATGCTCGAAGACCAACTATTATTCTTTTTTGTCCGATATGATTGAGAATATTTGCTTACTTGGTTGCCAAATCCAATGCCAAAGCCAAGAAGTATTCTACCAATTATCAGCATTGCAATATTTTGTGCAGCTGCATTCAGGATTGCTCCTATGAAGAAACTAATTGATCCACAAATGATACTGGCCCTCCGGCCTTTATTTCTGGTTACATACGAAGCTACAAAGGTTGAAACCAGTGCCGCAAAGTAAAGAGAGGACGTAAATAGAGTGAGGATCTGATTGTCATATTTACAGTAATCTGTTTCTTTGAGATGTTCCTGTTTTCTTCGGTAGATGCCTGGAAAGAATTCCTTCAGGAAGTCATCCATGGAAGTCACCCCTCCTGTGATCAGCAATGGTCAACGTCTATGTTAAAATCTTAGAGAAGTTGAAATTAAACAATTGAAAAAAAAAGTTGTCCAAGTTGATAATTTGAAGGAGTATCAAAACACTTAAATGCAAGTACCCAGAAGGCTGTATTACAATCACTAGTACACTTGAGACTGTTTTTTCAACCAAAAATGGACAAACATCCGTATTATGTATCTCTTCCATGTGCCTGAATTTCATTATTACACATGTGAATCCTTCCTTTTTGGAGAATATCCTTCTAATTAGACATTTGGTTCACCAAAACTTACTATTCAGTACACTGTCAGATTCAGCAGAAAAAGCTTAAAACAAGCAATGATAACAGTAATCATAAGCAAGAAGTGCTTGCAGACAATACTTTGGGAAACCCAATAAAGATTTCACTTAGATAATAAAGAACATCAGATTCACAAAGACAGACAATACAAGATCTCCATTCTGTACAACAAACATTCTAGCAGTTGTTCCCAAATCAACTAAGAAAACCCTTTCCACAGGGAAAGGAAGTAAGAAAGAAAAGCTCACCAGAAACACCAAGATCATAGCCAAACAAGGAGCCCCCCATGGAACCAACAATGCAAGCAAAAATGAAATAAGGAGTGATTCTATACTCATAAAGATGAGCCCTTGCTCCACCCTTTGAGTCCACAATTCCTCCACCGGCCATTTCTTTTTCTCACTTTCTTTCCCTTCTGTCCCTGAAACCACAGCAGAAAATGGGATACACAGAAAAATTTAATTAGAGAGAGATCAAGACTGCTGTTTTGGACCTATTTTAGGGTGATCCCATTGAAGTTTGTTGAGTAAATATATATAGATTACTCATTCTGCGGTCTTTGAAATACCTTTGGACAGCCATTTTGGTCAAATGGGATGCTACAAAAATGGTTTGTTTTTCTATCAACTTGTATTGGCCTTTTGTTATTTTCTTACACTTTTGTCTTATGGACATATTTTAATTACAATATATATATATATATATATTATCGCAGTAATGATGACAATATTATTGTAGACTGCGATGTCTTTGACTTAAGAGTACTCTTTCTTATTGGTTTGCAGTTCATGTTGTTGAGTGTATTATATTTCTGGTGCTTTTATAATTCATTTTCTTTTGTTGCAATGCCCTAATCATCTAAAACTTTTGGCACCTTAAATTGAAATTATTTTTTACTTAATGTTATTTTTAAAGATATTTATCAATCTAAACTAAAATTATATTTTCCGTATCAAAATATTTTATTAAGTGACGTTGATCAATCAATTTAATTATTTTTTATATGAAATGATAAATAATTTAGTCAATATTTTTAAATCCAATTGAACAATATTAAATAATATACCCACTATTAATATTTGAAATTTTGATAAAATAAAAATTATCAAAAAATGATATGATAAGTTAGTTAAATAACTTGACTTTGTATTAAAGCAGAAGAAAGACACATGAAGTCCCTATTATATAATTTAGATTTTGCAAGAAATACAAAATGGTTGCTTTTGGACACGATTTCACAAAATTAGTTCTTCCAAAATTTGTTTTTACTAAAACCAATTATTTTTAGAAATTGATTTTGCTAAAAATCTGTTATTGTAGAATTAGTTTCCCAAAAGATTGGCCAAACTATTAGTATGGTAAACTTTCGGTTTAGTATCCTAACTCTTGGATGAATAAAACAAAGAATTGGAGCTTATATTCAATGTATGAATGACTTTACTAGATTATTTTCTTTGTCTCACCTTCAACAATTATCAGTTGGATTGACCCACAAGATAAAAGCATCCACATTTGACAATCTTCTTTAAATAATCTTCATTAGTTGTGATTATTACAGTCATCTTATCCACAGACAGGGATATTTTTTTGTGTGAATGGATAATGAAACTTTGAAAGAACAGATATAGATGTGAACTAAACTTCAACCACATGCCTATTAGGAGATAGGAGTCAGAAAATGGAAGTTAGGGGTAATTTTTTTTTCTTAAAAGTAGTATATGAAGAGGTATTTTTAATTTTTTTAGGATAGAACAAAATTTTAAAATATAATAATTTTATATATAAAATTTATAATAATTTAAAGCCTTTATGGAGTTGATGGGCGGTCGTCATTGTTGCCCGCTCCCTAGCACGTCTCTGCCTATTAGATTAGCATAAGAAAGATTTAGGTTAACTATAGTAGGATAGAAGTGCTAAAACCTAAAAAAACATTTATGATAACATTTAGGAACTCTAAAAAATAATAAATACACACATACACACACTATATGTCTTATCCATGTTGAAAAGAGTGTATATATTAGTGAATAATTAAAGGCAATTAATGAGAAATTAATACAATAGAAAAACTAATATTTATAAATTTGTGAGATTTGAGTTCAAAATCTTTTAATTTTGGAGCTTAAACTTTACTACTGGGACGTACCCTCATTGATTAAGAGAATGAACGTTAGAAATATGGAGATTATTCAAATAAGTGTTGTGAAGGTGTCAATCTTATTGATTTTTTTCTTTCCACGAAGCAATTGAATAAAATTTACTTTTTAATATTTAAAGAAATATTGTTATATATTAATCCACTCAAAAAAGTCCAATATCTGTTCATATAATAATATTAGTTGAAAACTTAATTCAAAAGGAGTAACAAGTTGTACTCATCAAAGTCATCTTTTGACCCCAACTATCTTTCGTACTTATGTCATGATAAATATTAATAAAACTCAATTCATATAAAAAAGAATGTCCACTGTTCTAGTTTTATATATTCCAATTATCTCATACTTTGAAAAGAAAGAAATTGTCATATAAGTACCTATTATGTCCTTATTTACATTGATGGCTATATTCTTGATTTTTCACCTTTTTTTTTTTTTTTTTTTTTAAGATGATGGTGTAATTTCTCCAAGCTTAAATTATATTTTTCCATATACATGCTTTAGTTTAGGAATTAAATTTGTGTCCCTTAAAACCTTTATTTAATAAATAAATATGTGATGTTATTTGATTGGAAAGTCTAGTTATAGAATTTAAACCCTTAACTCATTTTTTTGTCCATCAAAGTTAGGGAAGGGGTAGCAACTCCATTTGGATATGGCTAAAATACTTGCATTCAATTATAATTAATGTCCTAAGTGCGAATTCACAATCACAACTAACTTCATTTAAATATAATTAAAATATTTGAATTATAAATAATGTTCAAAATAGGAAGCTCACCTCGTTACCACCAAAATAATGTGAAGAGCTAATTGATTGATGTTTTACAGCCTAATCTAGTCTAAGATTTTAAAATGCTTCATGTGACTACATTGGATGCAGTTGACTTGTATTTTTTCATGGCTGCTTTTGTATGTTCACAAGGTGTTCATTGTACCTCTACCCCACCCACCCACCCCCTGTCCCAATAAAAAAAAGGAAAAAAACAGCCCTTGTTTTTTATTAGGGGTGCGTGGGTAGGTGGGGCGGGGGTGGGTGTAGAGGGTTAACAGAGCACATCATAGTCAACTGCCAAATTTTCAGTGCCATACAGATTGTATGGGCAGGAATTAAGTAGAGATACATATAATAATGGTAGGCAGGAAGAACAGGTTGATGTCTTTACTCACTCAACCTCAGCGTTGGCCAACTTGGTAGCCCATGCAACTGAAATTTTAATATGCTTGGTGTGTCAATTGTACATGGCCATTGGTTTATCATGTAAATTCATATAACATATAGTAAATTACGCAAATTATTCTTATCACGTTACAGAAAGCGGAACATGAAGATGAAAATTGGAGCTAGCAGTTTAAAAAAAATAAAATGAATTGACGGTGGGGATTGATGAGGTCCGTGTGCATGTTCGCCCCAACTTACTGTAATAAAAAAATAATTAATTAATTGGCCTAATTATCAAACTTATCCTCAACGTCCCCAAAATGAACATCCTGACAAAATCTCATGTATGCTTTTTAACCCCTGCAATAAATAAATAAAAAGAATTAGGTGAAACCACAAATATAAAAAAGCATGACTTTGCCCTTCAGTTTACTAGCTATTCCTTTTCTGCCCAAGCGCCACTCTTCCTCTCATTCTCTCACTTGTTCATCTGTGTCGCCCTGGCCTTGAGAATCCAGAAACCCCTTGAGCCAATAGCTGCTTTTGAAGGATTTTCTTAAAGCAATTTGTGAATAATCAAATGTTTAGTAATTGTGATGTATTCTGAACCAAATGGGAATAATTAATCTGAGAAATCATAAGGTTTTAATTTATAAGATTTCTGGGGATTTTTAATGTTTTTTAAGAAAGAATTCTTTTTTTTTAATTAACAAATATTTTCTTACTTCAATAAATATTTTTTTACGATAGGGATGCGGTTACGAGGATACATTATAATATATACCCCATTTATTCTTGTAGATTATGGGGCATTTTACAGTTGGTATAATTTTTTGTGGTTGAATGAATTTTGTCAAGTGGAGGTCGAAAATAGAATTGAAAATATCTCTTTCTCTATTATTTTTATAAAAAAATTAATTTTGCCCTCTTAATCTAATTTTTCTAACCCCATCCCTGTTGGAAAAGATGATAGAAAACTGGAGGGTATTAGTATAAGGTGGTGACAAACCAAAGGGGGGATAAATGTAAAGTTTTGCTTATTCCGACTCATTCACTTTAATGTTGCTATTTTTTTAAATATGAAAGATTCGAACAACAAAATCAACTCTATCCAACAAAAGATAAAACAAATTACAAATTGAACTTGCATTTATTGTCAATCCAAAATACTACATAATAAAAAATATGTTCAAATGCGACATAGCACGAACATGATAGAATACAACTAGTACATCCCTAGATATTTTAAAACATTACAATTAACCCCATGCAAGTTGTATGGCATAGGTTTCCGAGAACGCCATACGATCAATCGTATTTTTGCTTATTTTTTCTAGAAAATAACCTGAGGGTAAAATTTGCTTAATCTAATGGAACAGATTCTTTCATTTTTTTCAGAATTCAGGTCTTGTCTTTGTGAAGGCTGGAGATTATGCCATCATCACACTAACTGTATCAGTTCACAATTTTGAGTCTTTTCTAGCCAACTTTGCTAATTGAGCCTCTCCATTTTAATGGTGGAAAGGGGGAATTTCTTGTGCTCTTTTTATTTTTCTAATAAAGCCTATAGACTACAAATTTAGCTGTATTGAGCCAACAACTAGTCACGTCAAGGACAAATCTGGCTAGAGTTATTTTTGACCTTTTCTTGCAGGAGACAAAGAGGGTATAGTTATGCCCCACAATCCTGTCTGTTTTGTATTAGACAGTGTTTGTAAATCCAAATGAATAATCGATCTGAATAATTAATTAGGTCATCAATTAGTGATTTGATTTATTGACTCGATTTTAAAAAATGAATTGACTCGAATTATATTATAGCATTTATATATATATATATATATAAATATATATCTTTAGTATATGAATGTATATACATACATATTAATAAATGTATATATATAAATGTACATATTAGTTTACATAAATTATTTTCATAATCATATAGTGTAGTAGAATAATTCTCAACCAATTTTTTCAAATATTATTTTGAAAACAGATTTATAGAAATAAATAAAATCTAGAAACCCTTCTTTCCATTCTTTTTTCTCTGTCTCATCTCATCACCTTTTTTTTTCTTCTGTCTTAGAAGTCAGATAGCATTTCAGATTATTTTTATAATTTGATGTGTTATTTTATATTTTAATATATTAAATATATATAGTTCACTTCGTTGTAGTCACTGAGTCGATTTCTCTTTGGTCTCTATTTCACCTTCCTTTTTTTTGTTTCTTATTATTATTATTTTTTAAATCCACCACTTTCGCGGTTTCAATCTCCTGTAGCTCCATAAACCGCCACCATATCCTCCCCTTCTCTGTTGGATTTATTCCCTCCACCTCCAAAACAACCCACATCACCCACACGTGTAATAATGCATTAATGTATGTTTTATAATAGTTCCGTTCTTCTAAACTTTTCTAAGAACTCGGTGATAATATATATTGTTATTTTAGAGGTGTTTGATTAAGTTTATTTAAAAAAATTAATAATATCATAAAATATATATTTTATATAATATTTTTAAAATTTATAAAATATTAAATCTTATTTTAAAAATAAATTATTAAAATATTTGAATAAATTAAGATTATAGAGTTTTTAAGATATTAGTAATGATAATTTTATAATTAAAATTATCTAAATTATAAGAGTTGTGAAAATAAAATTCTAACATTTTATTTTGGAAGTTTATATGTTTTTTTTTCTAAAAAACTTACCAAATATTTCTAGAAATCTTAAAAACTTTCAAACATTTAATAAAATATTTTAAAGAACTTATAAAATTAGTCAAACGTCCTCTTAATTACTCCAAAAAAAAAAAAAAGAGGCATAATTAATTTTTTAGTTTTTTTATAATTTAAATTAGTCTTCATACATTTTTTATTTTAATTTTCGAGATTGCGCTTCTGCAATTGAAGTCATTTTGTTTCTATCTTTTACTTCACTACTTGCACGTGAGTTGCACTTGGATGTAACCTAAATTAATTTCTTTTAGTAAAATATATTTTGCTTTTGCAATACACATTAAACGTATGGTTCATATATGCAAGGTAACTCCACCTAAGAATTTTCATTAATAATTACATTTTTAAGGTAGTACATGTGGGAATTGTGAGGGAACATAAGTATATGAATGGAGAAGTCTCTAAAGTGATTATTTAGTGTGGGAAAGTATCACATATGAGAAAAGTAAGATAAAGTTAGTTTGCTTATATAAAATTTTACTTAGCAGAGCAAGTAATCTTGTGAAGCTCTTTTTATGGTAAGTCATAGTGAATTTTTGGTTAGTTTTAGCAAGACTGAAGGAGCTACAAGGGTGGTATTGTATCTGTTGGGTTTGCTATAATTGCAGGGTATACGCCGTGGAAAATTAAAATTTTTATCAAACATAAATTTAACCCCTTTGATTCGAAAGCGATTTTAACGATCACGCTTATTCAAGTGAATATATAAATAAATATAAAATAGAATTATACCTTTCGTGCACTCCGGTTGTTGTAGGGAATGAAGCAATCAATTGATTATTTTGGACTATCAGAACTCGCAGAGATCCAAGTGTCTCCCCTCTATCAGGTTCACGATACGGAAGAGCAACACCAATCAAAAGGATTCGCTAGTATCCTTTTAATTGTTTACTAATTTAGAACCGAAGTATATTTTCAAGAACAATAAATATTGATTATTTAAGTTCTTGAAACAATAATATAAAGAGAATAACAAGAACTGATTTTCTTTTTCTTTCTTTTCTTTTCTTGGAGAGTAAAAATAGAATACTTTAAACAAAATATTTTTTGCTCAAATTTTTTGAATTGATTATGTAATTTTCATCCCTCATATATATAGGGTTGAAAATTTTAATCATTTTCCAACTATTGGAAAGTTTTTCAATTTTGAACTATTTCAAAACCTTATCTTGGAAGGATTTCAAATCTTCCAAAAACTCTTCCTTTTTTTCTCTCTCCTATTGTATGTGGACTAATTTGAGACTACATTAATCATCAAAATTGTTTACATACATTGTTGATATTAATTTGAACTTTTCAAATAATATCAAGATAGATATATATCATATATATACTATAATTATATTTATACATAAATTAAATCTTAGTGGCCTATTTTATACCATAAAATTGGTCACTATATTTATTTATCTATAAATATGTTAATTAAATAAATTATATTTATTTAATTTATTCTCTTCATACTTTAGTGGGCTTATTAAGTGATCCACATTTATTTTGGGTTTGGACTCAAAAATCCCCAAATCAATTCAATTGATTCAATCACAATTTAATCAATCCAATTGATTAATTTAATTTACTCCAATTGGGCTTCCTAATCAAATTAGGTCCAATTAAATAATCCAATTACTTAATTGAATAATTTAATTTAACCATTAAATTAAATAGAACCGTTAATTAATTAATTGATCAGTATTAATTAATTAATTTCCAACCATTGGATAAAATTTAAAATTAAAAATATTACTTTCCATAAAGATGCGTGACCCTCTTAGGTTCACTACTAAACTAGTAGTGGGTTTGCAACATTTGCAACTTATGAATAACAATTATTCCAATTAATTAATTCAATTAATTAATCCGCTTGGAATCAACTCCTTAATTCCAAAAACCTCACTATCCATGAAAACACCTAACAAGTAATCATGGCAAACTAGTTTTAGGTGAAATAGCGAGTAAACCTATTTTAGTTGCGAGTACCATACACGTACGGTCCTTTCGATAGTTAATCTCTTGATTGAATCTAAGGTATGGATTATAAGTCGAAACCCTAAATGATTCAATAACTATGATCCTATTTCAAGTTCCAATGATTCTTGATGAATCACAATTCATACTGTCTTGGCCAAGGTCTTTGAATTACGAACTATGAAAACACAGGAGATTCCCTTGTTTAAAAAGACAAGTGTCGAATTCTATATTGGCCACTGACAAACCTCCATGCACACCAGTGCAACACCCAACATACCCCCGACAAACCTCTATGCACACCAGTGCAACACCCAACATACCCCCGACAAACCTCCATGCACACCAGTGCAACACCCAACATACCCCCTTTGTGATTGTCAAGTAATCAAAAGATATATCAAAGTACTGCAAGATGCACACAAAGCTACCATCATGCCTCAAGTTTGAGGACTAGTCGTGTACTATCGCAACACAGAAATTCTTATTTCGACGGGCAAAGCCTCCTACTACGAATTTCTTGCGGGCCATATTCGGTGTACTTGTTCCATAACAAGCACCCACATACATGCACTTACGTCTCTACGCTAATGCCAATGGAATGTGACATCCTCATCTCACGAGCATGTATTATATGTACGAGTCTTTTTGAGCTATTTGATATCCCATCTCAAAAAGCTCTCGACTCAAAACTTATTTAAGACCAAAGTCTTAGAGGCATGTTCCATGATCGCCATCATATGTGCGACCATGCCCCGTAGTTAAATTTGGTCTAAAGACTTTATCTAATATGCAGAAATAAAAAATGCAAGACATAAGATAAAGAAAATGCATTTTTATTAATATGATTCTCAATAAGATTGTCTTTACAAAAGCAAAAGAATATAATATACCCAATCTAATTGGGGCGTTGGGCATTCTACTCTAACAATCTTCCACTTGCCCTAGCTCCAATTGCCCATGTATCTAAGGCCCATCTTCTCAAGATGTCCATCGAATATCTTCTGTGCTAAGGGCTTAGTAAGTGGGTCTGCTACATTTTCTGTTGTAGCAACTCGATCCACAATGATGTCGCCTCTACCAATAATCTCTCTGATCAAGTGATATCGTCCCATTATGTGTTTGGATCTTTGATGAGATCTTGGCTCTTTTGCTTGCGCAATAGCTCCATTATTATCATAGTAAATCATAACTAGATCAACAATGGATGGAATTACACCCAACCCTTGGATGAAGTTTCTAATCCAAACAGCTTCTTTTGCTGCATCTGATGCAGCAATATATTCAGTTTCGGTGGTAGAGTCTGCAGTCGTCTCTTGCTTGGAACTCTTCCAACTGACCACACCATTATTCAAGGTGAATATGTATCCGGACATGGACTTTGAGTCATCTATATCGGACTGAAAACTAGAGTCTGTATATCCCTCCAGTTTTAGTTCTCCATTGCCGTATATCAAAAAGATATCCTTAGTCCTTCTCAAGTACTTGAGGATCATTTTAATGGCTTTCTAATGTTCTTTCCCTAGATTGAACTGATATCTGCTCGTGACACTCAAAGCATGTGTTATATCAGACCTTGTATATAATATTGCATACATTATGCTCCTTATTGCAGAAGCATAAGGTATGCGAGCCATCATTTCTCTCTCTTCAGGTGTCTTAGGAGATATAACCTTAGAGAGTGAAACCCTATGACTCATAGGCAGGAATCCTCTCTTGGATTCCTCTATGCTAAACCTTTTTCGACGGGCAAAGCCTCCTACTAAGAATTTCTTGTGGGCCATATTCGGTGTACTTGTTCCCTAACAAGCACCCACATACATGCACTTACGTCTTTGCGCTAATGCCAATGGAATGTGACATCCTCGTCTCACGAGCATGCATTATATGTACGAGTCTTTCTGAGCTATTTGATGTCCCATCTCAAAAAGCTCTCGACTCGGAACTTATTTAAGACCAAAGCCTTAGAGGCATGTTCCATGATCGCCATCATATGTGCGACCATGCCCTGTAGCTAAATTTGGTCTAAGAATTTTATCTAATATGCAGAAATAAAAAATGCAAGATATAAGATAAAAAAAATGCATTTTTATTAATATGATTTCCAATAAGATTATCTTTACAAAAGAAAAAGAATATAATACACCCAATCTAATTGGGGTGTTGGGCATCCTACTCTAACAGCATCTACTCAGACGCGAATCGTATTAGATGCTTTAAAGACACACTTTGCACTTCACAAGTACGCATTGTTTGGATGAACCTTAAATTGTTCAGAAATGGAACCGCATTGCAATGAAGTGGCTAAAGTGTCTAATTGGTGCTTGCGTGGCATGCCATTACACAATTGGGTATAGAGTGATGTGACCGTACACGTGGGTACTAACGAAAGGCTGCAATTGGTCTGAAGCATTAAAAAGGCATAGGTAAGTGAAAGAGCCTTAATTTTTTTAATAAATGGAATTAGATTGAGATGGAAAGGCTCGGTGATGGGTCAACTTGACATGGCTCGATGATATGGTAAAAGTGTCCACTTGGCACTCGCGTGGCATACCATCACGCAGTTGGGTGCCAAGTGGATGTGACCATAGACGTCGGTGTTGACAAGTCACAAACAAAGGGTTGCAATTGGTTTGAGACGGGCATAGGTAAGTAGACACATCCATCGAGTTGGCAGAAGTACATGGTATGGTTATATAACTTTATGGAGGAATACGATTTATACCACTAGATCATGACCAGATCATAAGAGACACGATCCAATGGTCTAGATCGATCCGGATTAAGAGACATGGTCTTATACAAATGGACACATAAAAGTCTATAAATAGACCCCCTCTCCCTTCATTCCAAACTATCTAAAACTATTAGAGCGTGTGTCTCGTCACCTAGCCTAATCTATAGCATGAAAGGCATTTAATTACATTAGGTCGTTTGCTGAAAGAAAGATCTTGTTCAGGTGTTTGCTTGATATATCGTAATACTTGATGAGCCATTTCAAGATGTGTGTGGCTTCTCTATGTATTGGTTGAGGATGTGGACAGTATATACTAAGTCTAGTCATGTGATCGTCAGATATATCAACCTCCCAACAAGTCTACGATAGGAATAATGATCCTTGATGCATTCATTTTCATCTCTACTAAGTGACAAGTTTTGCTCCATTGGTGAATTGCGGGTTTAGCTCCCAAATATCCCATGTCGTCTAGAATTTCAAGTGCATGTTTGCGTTGTGATAGTGCAGTTTTACTTATTGGATTAAACTATTTCTATCCCAAGAAAATACTTCAACTCACCAAGTTCTTTTAACTTGAATTATTGCATGAGATGAATTTTTATTTCCTCAATATCTTGTAAATTGTTTCCTGCCAAAATGATATCATCCACAAAAATTAGGAGGGCAACAAAGGAGTGATCACGGGTTCGGACGAATAAAGAGTGATCGAACTTAAACTGATGGAAGTCAGCATGTTTGAGAGTTGTAGACATATTGATAAACTATTGACGAGAAGCTTGCTTAAGGCTATACAAAGACTTGTGTAACTTGCATACTCTTGTCTCCCCATCTTGTCCGAATATGGGAGGTAAAGACATATACACCTCTTCTTCGAGGTCACCATGTAGGAAAGCATTGGTGACATTAAGTTGATGAAGATGCAAATTCTGAGAAGCTACCATGGCAAGGAGAAGGCGAACAGTGACAAGCTTAGCAATATGAGCAAAAGTTTAACGATAATCAAACCTTCAACCTGGCTGTAGCCTTGTACAACCAAACATGTTTTGTAGCGAGCAATTTGTGCCATTAGGATTGAATTTGATTTTTGTAAACCCATTTACAACCAACATGCTTCTTGGTTGGTAGAAGAGGCTGTAAAGATCAAGTACTATTAGCTTTGAGACCATGTACTATTGGCTTTGAGAGCATTAAGTTCTTATTCCATGGCATGTCGCCATTTAGGGTCCTGGAGAACTTGTGTATAAGACATTGGTTCTTTGGTAATAGAAATCGAAGTAGCAAATGCTTTATGTGCAAGTGAGAGTCTATTGTGAGTAATAACTTGAGAAAAGGGATAAGGAATATCTTTGTTGTCAGCTAAACCTAATGTGATAAGGGAAAGGATCGAGACAACAAGGATGCTTCAACATGGTATTATTAGAGATAGCTGGGTGCACAGGTGGTTCGTTGTAGTCAAGGTTCGGGTGGAGGTGTTGGGAGAGGATAAGGTGAGTGAGAAAAAAAGCCTAAGAGATCAGGTGCATTGATTTGAGGTGAGATGGTGTTAGGTTTGGATTCAACGTCTATTATCTGAGGTGTTGGAAAAGTAGCTGGAACTCAAAACTAGTTCATGTATCATCATAATCAATGGATGGTTTGTGGGAAAGCATGGGTGGTGGTGTGGCAGCGGAAGTGAGAGAGGGAAAGATGTGCTCATAGAAGATTACATCACGAGAGATAAAAGTTTTTATTGTCTCTAAATCATAGACTTGATACCCTTTGGTACCATACAAATAGCCAAGAAATAGACAACGAATAGATTGGGCATCAAATTTATTGGGGCGACAATGATGGGTGGATGAAAAACATAAGCAGTTGAAAACTCATAAATGCTCATAAATAGGTGGTTTATAAAAAAGAACTTCACATAGTGGGTGTGTGATTGATGAGGTAAGTGGCTATGAGAATAGTATCTACCCAAAATTATTTATGAAGATTAGTTTGAAAAAGTAAGGCTCTAGCTACATTAAGGAGATGACAGTATTTGCGTTCGATGACCCCATTTTGTTACGGGGTAGAAACGCAGCTAGTGTGATTAAATATTCCTTTATCAGAATTAACCTGGCAATATCAAATTCATGTCCATTGTTATTGCTAATGATTTTTATGCGAGATGATAATTGTCTCAACAAAATTGATAAAAATAATAAAAAAAAATCACATGCCTCTCATTAATATATAAACCCATGTGCATCATGAAAAATCATTAACTATGTTGAGAAAATATTTTGCCCCATTAATTGTTGGAAGGCGATAACCTTCCCAATATCAACATGAATGAATTTAAAAAGTACTTTGAAATTTGGACTAAATGTGCTAATTTTTTTAATCCAAAATTTAAAAGATATTATAATTTGTCAACTCACATTTCAAAAGATCAAAGTGAAACAGCCCAAATGTTCACTTTGCCCAAATTACATGACTAAAAATATATTTTTCTGCTTGCACTCATATAATGATATCAAAGTTAGCAATATGTATGATGTTCTTTTAGGTTACAAAAATCAACTGATTTTTTTTTACAACAATTTGTTTCTCATAATTTATAGTTATTCAAGATATCTAAGAATATATGAAATTTATTGAGCAAACGCTTTATTTATTTTTTCAACTTTCCTTCATTTTCTAAATTTTTTTAATTGATTGATTATATAAATATGTAAAATTAACTGACAAATGTAAGGAATAGAAAAAAATGAAAGAAAATATTGATGCACTTACATTCATGATATCATTAGATTGTTATCATTGTATTGATTAAAAAGATGAAAAAACGGCAAATGGATAATTTTTTAGTGAGAGAGAAGAAATACTAGAAAATTCAAAAGAAAAATACAAGAAATTTTATGAAATTAGATAAAAAGATAATAACTCGAATCGACAACAAAAGAAAAACTAATGTATGACCAATAATTTGAATATGTATAGTTTATAGAGTAAAATTTAAATAAATTATTACCTAAGTTGTGAATATTCATTAATTTTTTTTAAATACTTCATTCAATCATTTGTGGTGATCAATTTATTTTCTCACTCATTGCAACCTTCGAATGTTTGAAATAGTTACTCAATTAAATTTATATGTCGTTTAATATTATAGCAAGGTCTATATATTATTACCCTTATTTTTTGCAGATAAATCATTAATGGTATGAGGATACTTATTTGATATATGGCTAGAGTTTTGTTTAAAAAATGTATGAATTAAAAATCAAAATACAATAATAATAAGAATTAAATTAAAAAGAGAAATATACTTTTTATATATTTTATTATTAAATTTTGTATTATGGTCATAATCTTTTACCTACCACGTACGTACTTTTTACACGTCCTCAAAAGTAAAAGGATGTGTACCTTTCATTTTGATTTATAGGAAATTCTATGTTTTGATCAATGTCTACATGTACTATAATCTGTTACTAGCTATTCTAACTATGGGATTTCCTAACAACGCCTTCCCTGGTTGCAAGAAGAAAACGTTTTGCTGGTGAATCTAAAACAATCAACAAATTTTCTACATAATAACACAGTTCAATCACAAATTTTATTAAATTATCAGTTAAAAATTACAGCCACAAGAAAATGGTAAGACGGATCATCTAGTTTCTGAACTTGTACAATGATCTTTTGGCAGCAGATACACACAACACAAGTGCAACCCGAATCAATCAACTTCTGCTCTCTGCTTCCTTCTTCATTTGTCGATTTCTTCTCTCTTTCAGCCGACATTCACTCGCTGTGATAACAGTTGAAGTCCGGCCTCCAAATCACTTAATGCGATTGTCAATAGTTCATCACCATTAGAGTCAAAATTCAGCCTTGAATCCAAATTTTCTCTCGCATTGTTTAGCATATGATCTACCAAACCTCCATTCATTTTATTGCGCAGCTTTTCAGTGGATTTCCTCTCTATCACTGCAAGAACTGCCTCAAAAGTACAGGAAGGATGGAGCTTAAATCCGTATAACCGGCTCTTCTCATCTTGCTTGCTCATCTTTATCATCAGCATCTCTGCAAGGTCTTTGCAAGTAAAATCATCAAACTCGAAAAAGTGAGTCACTCGTCTGCAGAATCCATCATTTGAAGAGAATACACGCTTCATTGGTTCAGTATAGCCTGCAAAAACGAGCACAAGTTCGCCATCTTCCAAGACAGACATGATCTCTTCCAATGCTTCCACACCAAAATCAACGTGATCACCTGCCGTCTGCGCAGGTGCTAAACGGTATGCTTCATCCACGAACAAAATCCCCCCCATGGCCTCTTCGATCTGCACAAGCATCAATCAAAGAACATAACACGGAAGAAACTATAAGAACATTGCAGAATTTTTAGAATCATACAATTCCATACCTTTTTTCTAGTCTTTGGTCCAGTTTGACCAAGATATTCGCCTACCAAGTCCGTTCTTTGTACTTCTGTTACGTTATCAGAAGAAAGCACCCCAACAGAATGGAGTAGTTTGCCTAAGATTCGTGCTACAGTAGTCTTACCTGCACACAAAAATATTCAAAGAAGTAGCAAGTCTCATCAGCCAAGAGGGATTTGTATACAATGGCATATCATACACTTGTAGTTAACAAAAACTTGTAAGGGAATAGTGATGTAATTGACGGGCCATTAGGCCACTTCTACCTGTCCCGGGATTTCCAAGGAATGCCATGTGAGGTGGTTTTCTTGGACCAAGATTTAGCCCCATGGCGCGACGCTTCTCATCCAATAGCATTCCCTTTGCCCATTTCCGAAGTTGCTGTTTGAGTTCATGCAGTCCCACTATCTTTGATAGTTCATAATCAAACTCATCCATCTTTCCTTTTATTCCACTGTCATAATTCCTCGGCTCTTCATTTTGATAGCTAGTCGATGAGTAGTTCATTGTACTGTAGTTACTCTGTTCTACAACATTTTGGTATCCAGTCCATGAGTTGCCTGTTGAATTGTAAATCTGTTCTGTGAAATTGTTAATCTGTTCTGTAAAATTGTTAATCTGTTCTGCAACATTTTGGTACAGGAGTCTCAGCAATTCTTCATTTTCTAGTCCTGCTGGAAGATAATTGAAAGGAATCATGCCCTCCTGCCCGTCAAAATTTCTCTATCAATAACGTCAACAATATAAGGGGAGTGAAATATCATCAACTGAATAAAATATGGATACATCGTCTTTCGCCGAGCAATCAGCATTGTAGTCTGACAATGTCTTCACAGTCAAGTTGTCTCCAGATCGCAGTGCATAACCAACAGCAAGATGTAATGGAGTCATCAAGTTCTGGGAGAAGGTGCAAACAAATTAGTATTTCAGTTAGTTATAAACAGCTCAAGCTCTGATAAAAGATGGATACAAGTGGATAAACAACAAAACAAGCACATTTGTTCTGGCTTCCACATAGGCGCCATAATCAAGAAGCATCGTGACTGCCTCATTACATCCATTCTTAGCTGCCGCGTGCAATGGGGTCTCGCCATACTGCAATGGTCAACAAAATGCAGAAATATAAGATGAAAAAGCCAGACTGGATCATCTAATTTTGGCACAATAACAATTCAGTTGTCGGTTACTTCTACTTACAACATTCTTAGCTTCCAACTCCACCTTCCCTGGTCCTCTCCAGTCAAGCAAATACTTCACTATCTCAACTCTATTGAGACCAGCAGCAATGTGTAATGGTGTCTGTACCATCTGCACCCAAAAAAACAAGAAGTGTATATTAGCAAAGTATAACAGAGTAAAAAGCAAGGACTTATTTGATGAATCACAAGGACTTGCACCTGTGCTGAAGAGCATATTGTAAGTGGACACAACGACATATATAAACCAGCAAGGAAAATGTGTGCAACTCTTTAAAATCCATGCTGATAAGTATGAATTTTCTGATTTTTTTTTTGTAATTCATAGCTAAAATTTTGCAGAGTTCGTCTATTTTTCCTAACCGTTACCAACAAATGAATGAAATTAAAGACCTCAAGTATCAATTCTCAATCCCATTGCCACAACACTGGTACCAGTGATCTTCACCAGTTCCTTTGGGATATCATGATAAATCTTTTGAAGTTATTGAAGCTTCCATTGTGTTTTCCAAAGTCGGACATGGTCAGAAACATTTTAAAAATTAAAGATTAATCCCAAAACTTAATGCAACTGATGCAGGAAGAATCTGTGTAGTGAAATCCATAACTCACCAAGAACAAAGAAATCAGAAAAAAATAATAATAATTGGAAAAATATCTCAAATTTCAAAATCTGGACTGTATTGTATATTTACTTAGCAAGATTGACATTGATATGCTCCTCACAATGTTAAGTTGATGATTGAACCAAGATAAGCATGTTGACACATCTGTAATCAATGATTTGACACAATTCCCACAAATCAGGCCGTTTATTCGGCTTGGTCAAGTCATCCACATTGACTTTGAGAAAACATTGCAAAGTCGAGACAAAATAAAAATGTAAATAGTGAATAAGTTTGAATTCTTGGATGCTACAAACATACCCCAATTATCTTCACTCTCTTTTCCCCTCATATCAAATTATGACAGCCCCCTTTTTACACATTACTTTCCAAGAACGGACAAATCGTAATTTGTCAATACTCCATGCACATATTTAACAAATAAGAGTAAACTACTCCATACATATGTGGTATATATGGAAATGCACATCAAGTATATAAATATTCTTTTAAATTTACTTTGTTCGTGAATCATATATATTTGCTATGTATCTATTTTAGAGAATTCGAGGTGCGTATATATATATATATAATATATATATATATATATATATATATATATAGAGAGAGAGAGAGAGAGAGAGAGAGAGAGGGAAGGAAATATGAAAGAGAAGGATGATCTTACAAGAATGGTTCTTTCATTAAGAAGAGAAGGGTTGTGGCGAAGTAACCTCTGCAAACCAATGAGATCTCCAGACTCGGCGCATGCATGAATGGTGATGGATGTATTTCCTTCAGACAACAACTTTGAGTTCTTGTCCTGAATCCTCATCCTCCCTTACCTATCTAAATCACTTTTCACTCTTGTTTAATTACAAAATGAGAGAAAAGGGATCGAAGAAGTGAAGTTTTGGAGGAGAAGTTGTTGATGGGGAGGGAAGAATGAGTCGTTTGTTTGTGTGTTTGGTTAGCCACTTTGCCTCTTGTCAACTTGTTTTCTTCTCTCAGCTGTGTGAAAGAAATAGAAAAGTCCACTTTATTACAACCTACACCTTGCGCAGTGGCTAATATGATAGTTACCGTTGACTTCAAATAATTTTTTCTCTTTCTCTTTTGTTTCTTAATAATGATCATTTTTTAAAATTGTTCAAATTGTTCGGCTTGGAAACCATTCAAAATTGCTTCCGTTGACCAATCTTTTATTTTTTTATTTTATTTTATATATTTTATATTAAGTGATTGAATAGTACCGCATTCATATTTTATTTTTTTAAAAATAACATAATAATGATCAATTTTTTAAAATAAAATTTTTATTCTCAAAAATATCTTCTTAAAGCAACAATGTTGCATGTAGCTCTCAACTATTATTTTTTAGAATAATACTACGAACATGAATAAGACTTTTATTTTTTAAATTTTATTTAAAATTTACTATCAAATTAAAATAAATACATAAAACTGAGATAAAAGGAATACACAATTTATCACAAATCCGGGAATATCAAATTTTTTTGTCGCGTCCCCAAGTGCATTGTGAGCTATTGTATGTGCAAGTCTATTTCTCTTCCGTTGACCGCGTGGAATAGAAAAGAGAATGGAAAAAGATACGGGATTTCTAGTTTAAATCATTTTATTGATTAATTACATGTTTGAGTAGGAAATAAATTGTTTTAAAATTTGTTTATTATTCGTACAATCTTGTATATATAATCAGTATTGTTTGATGAAACTAAAGGCTATTTTCCTACTCTCAATCATGGACCATATGGGGCATTTGCTCCTAGATCAACAATGTTGCAAAAATCTATCAAATATGACCTAACAATACAGCACAGAAGTAGCAAAAGTTGAGTAAGGCATTCATATTTGAAGATACTATCAACATCTCTCCATGACCCTTTTCGTGTTTTGATTCTCATAGCCCTCTTCATTGATTAAGTGACAGTCAGAGTTACTCTCACCCAATTCAGAATCTTGAAATCTTACAATTCTGCTTTTAATATGCAAAAATTTTGGGTAAATATATTCGAGAATGTGTAGTATGTTTGGTTTTACAATTCTATTTTTATTATGTTAAGATTTTTGAAAAATATGTAGTATGTATTTTTAAATTCTAGTTCTAAATATGCAAAGATTTTGGGGACGGTATCGAAAAACATATAGTATATTTGGTATTATTTTGAAAATATTTTGGAAACGTAATGATTATATTTTGAAAATATTTTGGAGGAAGAGAAGATTGTTTTGGGAGAAAATTAAAGTATGTTTACTATATTTGTTTTTTTATAGGAATAAAAAAATCAAAATTGAAAAACAAAATCAAACATTGCCTTCGAATTTGTCATAAAGTGTCATAGAAGTCCAAGAGAATTTCATGACCCTCATATTTCAGCTCTGAACTTGACCATTAATCGCAAGTGCTACTGCATGTATGTAATTAATTGGATTTGACCTCCTTGAATGGTAAAGTTACAACCCCTAAGGTTTGTCTAAATCTATAAATGTCCTTCTAACGTTTGTTCAATATACAACATTCTCCTTTGAAGATTACTTATTACAAATTAATAAAATTATTCTCTATTATACAGTATGTACGCTTTGAAATACAGTAATTTTTACTTTTAATATTTTAAAAGTAAGGCAAACTCTTAAATTTTTTTTCAAAATATACATCATTACAAATACTTCTTTTCAAAATTATGTCACATAAAAATAATTAACCACATATTTTGTCCGACATCTTAACCATTATTTTTAAAGTATTTTCTTATTTTTCTACCACAAATTAGAATTAGAAGAAAAACTAATCAAATGTATGTCACACTCTTGTAATAAAAAAAATTATGAATTTTTATATATAGTTATAATTAAATTTATTCATCTAACCTTCGAGTTCAAAAGCCTAGTTACAAATTGCCACTTTTCACTGTCATCGCTATGAATCTCCTTCGGTCAGCGACTATGAGGAAGAAAGATAATAAGTATAAGAATCGTAAATATAAATCTAAATTTTGGTTCAACTATATTTATCACTAACTTAAATTTAGATTTACACAATTTATATGTAGCAAAAGTGCCTTCCAACGTTTACTATATTACTATCGTTTTTCTTTAAATTACAAGAGGTCGGTCCATTTTTATATTAGACAAATCTTAAGAGAACTGGTTGTAATTGGACAAACTCTAAGGGAGGTTTGTATAATTTTTTCCTTTACTAACTTAAACTCTAAGGGAGGTTTGTGTAATTTTTTATAAATTGTAAATGGATAATTTCATCCAAAATATTTTTTTTTATAATGTATGCCAGTTTTAGGTCTAGTTAATTAAATACAAAAAAATTCTGATATTAATACATACGAATATATTATGAATATTTATTACAAGTTATACTGAAAAATATCGGCAAAAAATTATAGAAACGGTTCATATACAGATTTATAGACAAATAAAATACGAATGTAAAATAATTATTTCAAAGCAAAAATATTATTTATTTTATCATTATTTTTATTAAATAGTGTTTTTATTTATGTTTAAATTATGTAAAATTTATTTTATAGATATTTTATATTATTTAAATTATAATTATAACATAACTTAAAGATAAGCATTTATTAATTATTAGTATATTCATAAATTATTAGAGTTATTATTTTTTATTTATTTAATATTCCATTAATATTTTAAATAACTTTTGAATAATTTTTTATTATATTTAGATGTTATAAATATTTATAAAAATAGAATATTATTCGTCAAGTATTATACGAATAAAAATAATACATATACTAAACGTTTCATCTCAAATATACAGAGTATTACGTGGTGATTCAAAATATATACAAAAAAATAAAAATATTTTTTAATTATTTATATTTATATATATTATATGTGTATTATAAGAGTATAATACAATTTTAACTACTTTCCAGGTAAGGTATGGGAAGTGTTTGTATATTAAATAAATCATCTTAAGGGAGAATACTGTAATTAACCTGCCTGCCAGAACAAACGATTGAAAGAACCACAAATCCTGCACCAGCAGCCCAGCAACCTTTTTTTTTTTTTTTTTTTTTTTTTGGTATGTTTTTTTAAGGCAAAAATCACCAACCTAGAGGTGTTGGTTAAGGCAAAAACTTCAACCCCTATATATCTGTCAAAGACAAGCGTGTTTCAAAAAGATCCTGCAAAAAGATATCAAGTTACTCACCCTTTACCAAAAAATTCTTAAGATATCAAGTTATGAACATAGTGATACTATTTCCATAACAATAAAATTAAATAATAAATAATCAGTATTTCCATAAAAATAGAAACAAAAAATAAATAAATAAAATAACATAAAATGAATCATCGTAGGTAACCAGTTAAAACATCTTCATGCTTGCTCAGACTATATGACATCCAAGAAGAATTAATTGGTGAATAAAAAAGTTGAAGAGCTCCTAAAATTATTTTTGTTAAAAACTTTTGCTACGTTTCAAGTAATAAACAACAGTCTGAAATCACAATCACAAGTCACAAGCACAACAAGATATATTTACAGAAAGCTAACATTCAGATGAACGATTTTGTCCGCCTCTGAAATCAGCAGCTGCCGGATGAAGCAGTTGAATATCTGAATAAACTAAACTGAAAGGACTTATTCAACATGCATACCTTGCTGGGGTTCTGTTTTTATCTCTTTCATCCACCTCTGCTGCTCTCTAACTTCAGTTTATTTTCCTTCATGTTTCTACATGCTTAGCAGGTGGTTTCCATATTGTTACCTAGGTTTGATTTGAAAAACTCGATTGTACCAGATCGAATGAAGGGTCATGTGGAAGAGGTCATACTTCACTGGCTTTGTGTGCCACAGAAAATGTTGTTGAACTTTTCGGACACTGAGTTGCATATCGAGATACTTCTGCTCCGGTATGGAAACAAGTATGTTTTTCAAGTTTGGGATGTCTTTCTCCGCAATAATCACTGAAAATGCGTCCCAATTTAACACCTCAAAGAATGGGGGCACAAAGTTATCAGAAATAATAACTGGTATACACTCGTAAAAGATGGCTTCAACTATCCTTGGGCTGTTAACTTCATAGCCCTTCGGGCAAATGCAGTACTTGCTGCTTTTCATTTGATATATGTAATTCATTTTGCTTTCAACACCTGGAGGCATTGGACCGAGTATTTTCATATCAGGCTCATTGTCTCTCCAATATTTGAGCAAGATTGGACGAACATACCCATGCATATTTCCAGCATAGAAAGCAAGAACGTGCCTTTGTGATGGTGGCTTTCCTCCAAGATCTCTAAGAGGATTTCTGGCAGACCGAATATATGCTTCTGGAAAAGAAACGTCCCTTCCTATTTTGAAGCCCATGGTTACATCAGCATTACAGAGGGCTTTAATGCAATGTTCCATGTGGTGTCTCGTTTCATATGGAGCCTGTACATATATAATGCGTTACAACACTACATATAAAATGATGGGACGAAGCTGTTTTAACACCAGTTCATGAGTATAAAATGGAACACAAATTATCTAACAGCAGGAAATTGACAAAATCAGGCTGCTCAATTATATTCTAAGAATCTAACTTCCTGAAGTTCCTTATTATCGATGAACAGAAGTGATTTAGTTTGTCCATGCTTGTGCATTTGCACGAACAGGACACACACACACACAGAAACAGACAGACAGATGCAAGTCAAGCATTACCCAGTCATGACAGGCAACAAGAAAATGATCTGCTCCGCCAGTTCTGTTCCAGAAACGATATTTTGCCGCAATCATTTCTGAATAATCCTTCAAATACTGTCGTAGGTTTGTCCGGTTATGGGAATTACGTACATATAATGTGTATTCTAACATCCGTGAACTGAATGGCATGTAAAACAGATGAGCCTTCCTCGGATCTTTCACAACAAAACGTTTATTCCCCTCCATTAGTTTCATGAACCATCCCTCAGATGCATATAATCCCTTGAGTATTGGTTGATGAAAGATAGGCTTTTCACCCTCCTTGTATACATATATCTTCAATACACGTTCCATGAGTTCATAGCTCCTGCCAGTTAGAAATATGATTGAAGAAACACAATAGGAGAAGTACAGTATAACATTGTTGAGGGACGAAAAAACTGAAGCCCAAGACAGAAATTTTGTTGTGATGTGAAAAGAATAATTCAGCTCTGCAGAAATAAGTTAGATGTTCAAGCTGAAAACAGAGTACGCATTACAATTGGACAGGTAAATCATTGGCAATGCCTCATTTTCATTGATATGCAAATTGCAAGCTCATACCTAATCCGTCAAGTGCAAATCCAGGATTTCTTCTTTGTGTTAGATAATAGTTATATAGTTGTCAACAATTTTAAGATACTGCATCATGTATCTCAGAATATATGTTTGCATGCCTGGGATTCACTATTATCTAGATCATGTTAGGCACTTCAGATGGTTCTGAAAGCTACAAACTTAGCTAGAAAACTAGCTATATAGAGTACAGTAAGTGGTGACACCAGAAAGCCTTTCAAGCCTGAAGTCGTGTGCATGGTAAAATGATGTGAAAGGTGGAATATGAAATAGGACAGGCTGAGACAATCCATGGGGAAGAGACAATAAAGATTGAGCTAGTGTCCACATATAATATTGTTGCTTTAAGACATGAGTTTGGGTATCACAGATCTATCTTTAAATGAATTCGAACGGATACAAATTGAGATGGAAGGAGTTTGCACAGAGATGTAAAAACAGCAATCGACCTGTACAGTTCAGCTCATGCAGATCTATATCTAAGACACACTTTTGCTTTCCAGAATGACCACATAAAGAACTAAGCATTTTATTATCCGTAGTCGTGCTTATTTCAAAATCTTAGTTTCAATATCATGAATTAGTTTTGAAGCCTATGTGAAAACTATTTCCCTTTTACAAGTATTAGTAGTGCATATCTGTAGCTGCCCTCGCTTATGGTACAAGAATAAAGCATATAATGGCAGAAATTAGCAAGAGCTATGACAGACAATGCAAGCGTCCCATATTAGCCAGTTCACTGTATTATATATTTAATATGATAGTATTCATATACAAATGCTTGCGCATGAAAATATGGCTACTGTGAAAATAAATCAAATGCAAGACTCTCCAATTTAAGGTGATGCCGATCTATGCGTGTGAGAAAACCTTGTATCTTTGTTTGCCAGACTTTCCTGATATACAGGACAAAAGATACCTGTCATCCGCAATTATGAGAGTATTGAAACTCATAGCTGAGCTTACTTCGCCCGTGAGACGAAGATTACAACAAATGTTAAAGATGATAAAGCAGACAACAAAGATATAATCAAGAGTTCTGATTGACAATGTTACCTTCTTTGTAGTAGTTTTCTTTTCTGGTTTTAGTTAAGAAATAGTCATACAAAAACCAAGGGATATAAGAGGAAAGCAAGTTAACTAAAATCAGATGTTTTTCTATGAAAAAACAGCCGCATCCAGACAGAATCATATTCAGCTCTTTAAACTGCAATAAGCAAGCTTCTAACCTTTTGAACATGGAAATGTTTCGAAATAGAGGAGCATACAGTTCCCGATCGTTCTTCAAAATGGGGGTACTTTCAATCTTTAACTTCGCTGTTAGAATTTCCTGGTCACGCTCAGAAGACCATCTTGGTCTCTATAATCCAATCATAAAAAGTTCACATGTTTCGTAACTGATGAAGTAAAACACAAGGACAATGACTTTGTATCAAGTAAAAGACATACCATTGCACGTGAACGAGCACGATGTCGGACTAATAACCGTTGCATCTCATTTATTGGTGTTACAGTTTTAGGTGGCATCTCACACCTTATCTTCTTTTTAACAGACTTATTAGCCACCGATGAACCATTGTTAGAAGCATCAAAATTATTTCCCAGTAACAGATGGCCCTCACCGTCAGATATTTCTTTGATTTTATTGAAGGATACACCAAGGTCAGAACCATCAGTGGTCCTTACTTCAGATTCTGATTTTTTCTGAACTACAGATTCAATCAACACAGGCTTAGCTGGTGAAACAACCAAAGGTGATAAATTAGCAGACCCACTGGCTGCATTTTTGTCCAGCATCTTAGTAGTTTCAGAATCTAATCCAACCCCTGAACTTCCCTTTGCATGCTGAGCAAGAGAAAGACTCAGGCTAGATTCACCTTTGCCAATTTGTGACAGAGAACCATGCTCTTGGCTTCTATCATTTTGCATCATAAAACCCTCCTCCATGTCTACATTCACATTACCTAAGGTTTCATCCTCGACAAAATCAAAATCGTCATCCATGCCATCACCATCTAAATCAGTATTCATCTTTTCTCCCTTGTCCTTTTCCATTGATCCCTTGTCATCCTCAGCATCTCTGCCCACATTGTAACTTTTTGTGCTCTTCACTCTTCGCACCAATAGAGATTCATTATCCAGATTTGAAGCACGAACCTTACGAGGGTTGTCAACAATCAAAGTCTCCTTAGATGCTTCACTAGCCGTCACAAGTACACTGTTCTTCTCGTTGGGTAATAGTGATAGGAGGGCATTTCCATATGGAAGCATCAAAGACTGACAAAACAAATGAGTCAAAGCAACCAAACCCACCAAGAACAGCCATTTCCTTTTCTCAGTCTGAAGTAGTGTCTTAATTTTGATAGAATAATCCATAACAAAGGAAACGCACCCAAAATTTACTTGCTCCTCGAGTAATGCTAAAGCCTCCCTTATATTCCGTATGTAATGGGAGTCAATAATCTCTTAATTCACTGGCAAAGCTGACAAATGAAATTCTTTAATTCCTGAATTTCCATCATCATTTCCATTCAAAAAGCTAAGAACTTGCAAGCAATAATGGCTCTCAAACTCGATGTTGGATATGACAAGCATGTAAAATGACTCATTTAAGCTTCCAAGCATATGGGGTTCCCCAGACCCACCGACCCCCACCAACAAAATAAGGTTGAAGAATGTGAATTAAACTCCAAATTTTGCAAAATGAAGCAATTTCAGCAGAAACCCATTAACCTCTACCATTATCCGTACAAGCTGAGGTCTTAAGAAAACACACAGGCATACATGGAAAATTACAATAAAAGTGTGGAAAATGGAGAAACAAGAAGCTTACTCAGTAGAAAGAAGAGAAAATAAGCTTGGACAAACAGCATAGCGTCAGACGACTCAGAACCATGACTGTAGCAAATTGTCGGCGCTGAAAATAATACTACTTGGAAGATGAAAGATTAAGCTCTCAAGATCATCTGCCACATGCTTTACTGAAAAATAATCGAAATTCCCACTATTTTCTATTTAAAAATCTTTAGAATCTTTTTAGGCTCTTTATGGGATTTGTAAGTAGGTAATGATGTAATAAGATAAGCATAATCACGACAACGATGCTCGGTATTTTTCAAACGTATTATGTAATAATGGGGTTGTACTTAATTAAAAGAAAATGTAATAATGTGGGTTTACACTTTAAAAGGCTAACAGCTATTATATGAATAAAACTTAAAAGGGTTAACACTACCAGTTTTCACAACTTTGATAGGATATTTGTTAGGGTAAAATATAAAAATTATTTTTAAAATTTAACTTAATTATAAAAAAATTAAGATAATGTTTAAAATTATAAATATTTTCTGATATTTATTTCTATTATGCAAATTACACCTATTAAGACATCTATAAAACAAAAATAAATTTTAAAAGGGTGTTTGTAATACCTCAAAAAATTATTTATAATTTTAAAATATAATGAGATTTTTTTTGTAAATAAATCTAACTTCTAGAATAGTTTATGTAATATACCCTATTTGCTATAAGGGGAACCAAACTCATTAGAATCCAATAATGTTTGGGTAAATATATTTAAAAAAACTTATAAGATATTTTTGTAACTTATAAAATATTAAATTTTATTTTAAAAATAAGTTGTTGAAGTATTTAGATAAAATAATATTATGAAACTTTTAAAAATATTAGTAATAATAAGTTTATAAATAAAACTATCAAAATTAAAAAAAAAATTGTTCAAATAAAATCTTATTTATGATATTCTTACTTTTTTAAGAACAATTTATAATATCATAACATCTTATTTAAAATTTCATAAGTTCTTTTTCGAAAAAAATAAATAAACAAATTCTAACACAAACTCTCAAATACTTTAAAGAGTTTGTAAGCTTAACTAAATAGCTTTTAAATGAAATCAGGGCAAAAGATTCTATTACCTCTCAAATTTTGAAGATTGTAATGTCTTAGTCCTTAATCTTTCAATCATACTTGTTTATTCGCAACGTATTTATATCCACATTTTTTGACTTAAATATTATATTAGTATGCATTTTAAGATTTAAGGGGTAGAATGATACCAAAGATTATGGGCTAAAATGGTACAATTTTAATAGTTTGATGGCTAAAAATAACTTCTCTTAAAACAATTTGGTTCTGCTCCTCATTTATAATGACAAAAAATAACTAAATACTTTGGTAAATTCTTAGAGTGTATTTTTTTAGAGTAGTTTTATATGTTCTGACTAAATTTATTTAAAATATTTTATAAACTCCTATATTTTATAAAATATTTTTGTAGTTTATAAAAAGTTAGATTTTATTTTAAAATTAAATTATCGAAATATTTGGATAAAATAAGATTTTTGAACTTTTAAATTATTAGTAATAATAATTTTGTAATTAAAATTGTCAAAATTGAAGAAATTTGTTAAAATAAAATCTGATTTTGAAAATAAATTAGGGTGGAATAAATTTTTTTTAGAAGTTTATAAATATTCATATAATTTTTTTTTAGATCTTATAAGCACTTTAAAAGAAAAATTACCAAACACCTTTTGACAATTTATAAATTAGTTGGTTCATATTACACCAAAACTATTAAAATACTATATTTTGACAATTATATAATACTTATGAATGTTACAAATAATTAATTGTCAAATGAAAATTAGACAGCTTGACGTAGCAATATTGCAAACCCAACATTCTAATGTAAATAAAACAAGTCTTTCAAATAAAACGTTTAATTTGTGAAAAACGTTTCACAAGATTTTCAAACCAACTTAGACTCTATTTTCTTCGAATATCAACCAAAAATCCTCCCATATTTTCTCGGTCATATACTCAAGGATCCAAGTCTATGCTTGCTACAGTACCCCAAAAGGTGACTAATGGTGGATGTTGTGGGGGTAATTGTTGTGTTTTAATGGGAAAAAAATAAAAAGAGAAACAAGAAGAGAATGAAATAAAGAACAGGGAAAGTTGCGAGTGTCTTAAAAGAAATAAAATTACTTCATTGAATTAATTTCATTTGTTCATCTTGTTAAATCTTAAATATTACTGGATAAAATCTAATTTGTGCAATAAAATTGGATTTTAATTCAGTGTATCACGCCTAGTAAGAAAATTTTGTCGAAACATATGAAACAATGGAAGGTATAAATAAAATCTTTCCCCAGAATTGTTGTTGGAAAGAGAAAATATGCAAAAGTTGAGTTGACAACGAGATCCTTTTTATGCAATTAATAAGAGTGGTGATGTTAAAATCCTAAAATTCTACTATTAAGAGTTTTTAGGTTTAAATTTTATGTGTGTGGATATTTATCTATTTTTATACTATTGAATATATTTGATTAATATTTGACATGTTAATGTAATGAATGATTAATTTAATTGTTTCTCTAAAAAAATATTTCTTTATAAAAATGGACAATATTTTTTATACGCACATAATTATGCAGTAGAGTAAGAAGTAAAATTGTAGTTTGGATGACCAACTAAATTTTACCTGCAGGTATTTGTCTATTTTTATACTACTGAATGTATTTGTTTAATATTTGACATGTTAGCGTAATGAATGATTTATTCAATTTTGTCTCTGAAAAAATAGTTTCTTTATAAATATGGAAAATATTTTTTATACGTACAGAATTATACAGTAAAGTAAAAAAGTAAAATTGTAGTTCGGAGTGTCCAGCCCATTTCTTGGGGCCTTGCCAAATGGGCCAAATTGGGCACTAAACCATTATCGAACCACATAACATGAATAAAATCTCTTCATTGCAATATGTCTAGCAATGGTTTATATATGCATCAACCATCCAATGTCAATCCTTTGTCGATACCTTATTTGGCATCACTTCCACGTTCACCTCGTCCAAGTTGGCTTAATTTGCCAATATCATGGCTAAGAGAAGGACGCGTGTTAATCTCATTTTTTCGAATTTCTGAAGACAACAATTGCCCAAGTCCTAACCCTCATCCTTCTGAAAATGCAGCATCCATGCTTGCCTTTATCCATCCATCTTTTCGAGGCACCCAGTTGAATTGTGGGAGGCCAGAACAATGAAGGCTATGTTTGGAATTATTTCTGACATTTTTTGAAAAAATGTATTTTAAGTGGTATGATTGAGGAATGTGGAAAGAAAGGGAGTGCATTCGAATTAATTGTTGGAAATAATAATTTGATATATTTCATTCCTGAAAAATACTAAAACTGTGTTTGGTTTTATTTTTTGAGATTTATTGTAAATATATTATCAAAATTATTTTGTTGTGGTTAGAGGTGATATAGTAAAGAATAGGGCTCATATGAATGAATTAATAGTTGGTAAGTGTTTTAGAAAATAAAAAATCTTATTGACCCAAATGTTATTCACCAAACACATTTTCATGTTTGGTGAAAGAACACCAAACATATCCCAACATTATGGTCCTTTTTATTACTCTCCAGTGCTCCCTCAGCGGCACTGTCAGTGGAACCTTCAACTTTATCAAAGTCAATTTCCACGTGTTCATGAATAGCAGAATTTCTAATCTTCCAAATGTTACCATGGCCATAACCGAGAAGATAAGAAATTCATGTTGCTCTTGACTTGATGAGAAAAGGTGTCTTGTTGGATCAATGAGAGTCAATGAAGCACTGATAAGCTGGAAATCGACACCATGCAGTATCCTCAATGATCTGTGTCGGGGCAAGATAGTTCAAATTCTTTATTGCAAATTAATATTTTATTTTTTAATACACATTATAAAAAAATATTATGAGTATAAAATATTTTCTTAAATAAATACTTAATTTTAAATCATACAGACTTAACATATATTTATTTATAAAATATACGATGAAACATAAATTGAAACAGAAAATTCAAAACATGAACCTAGTTAGATCCTTCATTACAAATTGATGATTCATTTTTTATTTCAAATTATAAATAAACATCAAGTGTATATAATATTTTTTTAAATAAATATTTGATTGTAAATCACATACACTTGACGTCCAACTGTTCATGAGATGCAACCATTCATGAGATATGTGATAAAATTCAAATTTGAACAGAAGATCTAAAATAAAGATCCACTTTAAATTTTTTATTTTAAATTAATATTCATTTTTTATTTCGTATTATAAATAAATGCTGTATAAAATATTTCTTTAAATAAATAATTGATTGTAAATCACATACACTTTGTGTAATTCATTCATAAAATATATAATAAATATAAATTATAATAGAAAATTAAAAAAAGACCAAGGTGGAATATATATGTGTCCAACACATGTGTATATATATAAAATAGACAGAACACGATATCCATCGCTTGGGACACGCTATTAAGACGTCTACTACTAATCCGAAATGATTGGGATAACATCAGTACCCCTTATTCTTGTGTATGTTGTAGGATAGAAAAGTTAGTTTAGTTTTGAATTTATATTATCAGTTCCACACTTACTCTATTTGGATTATGTAAAGCACAATATATATATATATATATATATATATATATATTTGTATTTGAATAAAAAGGTTCATTCGATCACGGACCGGATCCGAAGCAGACCGTGGTCAATGGGTCAGAACCTGTTGACCACGGTTCACGGGTCGAACCCATGAGCCGGCCCGTGATTTCACGGGCCAGTTACGATTTTATCCAACCGAAAACCGTCAGGTTGGACCTGGTTGATTCATGGGCCGGAACAGCCGGACCCGACCCAACAGTTTTTTAATTTTTTAACAAAAATAGTATAAAATGTGTTATAGAGGTGTTGAACCCATGACTTTCAAGTTATTAACTGAACACTCTAACCAACTGAACTAATGAATTATATATTTATAATTTTAAATAAATACATAAATAAGTCTCATGATTTATTTTTTTTATTTTTTTTTCTCTCAAATTGTTTGTCTTATTTTTTAAAATCAATATAATTGGTATTGTACCCCTTTTTAAATTTTATTAATTAACTGCAACAAGTTATAAATCAAGTTCTATATTTAAATATTTTATATTTCATCTTAATAATAAGTAAAGTTTTGAAAATTATCTAATGATGCTACTTTACAATTATCTTAATAATAAGTAAATGATGCTACTTTATAATATCTAATGTTTATTCATCAACTTCTCATTTAGTTTTATTAAATTATTGTAATGTTGCATCGATTTAATATGATAACATTAATTTCAAAAACTAAAATTTAGTAAATTATACTTTATCAATGCAGTGTAAATGAAAAAATTATTTTTTAAAAATTTTATAAATTAATTTAGTCACTTTTGTTTTTGACCATATGCTTAAATTTTAGCTATTTTTTTTTCAAATTTAAGTTAAATTTTTTTATTAAGTTAAAAAATTAACAATATTTTTTGCAAATTTAAGTTCGAAATTTTTTAAAATAAAATAAAATAAAATATAAGGGTCGAAACCGAAACCATAACCGGCTCGACGATTTCAGAATCTAGACTGTAATTGGCCTTAACGGTTAAGGTTAAGGGTTAAGATTTTCTTGAACCGTAAAATCGGCAGTTTCGAACCGTAACCGACAGTTCGTGAACCGTGGTCAGATCTACGTCGTACCATTCAAACAATACAATCTAGTAGTTTATATGGTATCAAACTCTCTTTTCTCCTAAGTGCCATCGATCCACCATTTTTTGCCCATGACAATTGAATCCTCCTTTTCGTCTACAGCCCAACCTATGATTATTTCGGCTTATGACAATGTACCTCATCCCATCACCATAAATGTGAGCGCTCAAGGCCCACTCAAATTAACCCACACAAATTATTTTACCTAGCATATGCAGTTTAACACTATCCTCATTGGCTTACAACCTCATCTGTTGTGTCGATGACACTCATCCATGTCGACACCTAACCTTAGCTACCGTGAACGGCATAACTCCAAATCCAGCCTATTCTCTTTAGGTGCACCAAGACCAACTTATTCTCAATGCCATCATTGGTTCTATCACCCATACTTGTTGAGGTATCGAGAGTACAAAATACATAACAAATAATACTTAATTAAGTAAACTCCCAAGAAAGGCTGGAAGGGTCACAACAGTCCCACTTAAAATTCAGTCTCCTTAGCCAGAACTCACTTAAACAGTACTATCTGCAACGGACTAAATACCCCAGTACAAAAAAATATTGTGCTCCACTTATTGTAGAGCACTGTCGGTCTTTTTATGTATTATTTTTTTCAACATGGCAAGTTCATCAAAGGTAACATCTCTACTAAACAACACTTTCTTTGATTCGAGATATCAAAGATGGTATTCCTTTATGCCAAAGGTGATTCCCATGAACAAGGCCTTCTTTGCTCTTGATTCTAATTTTGATTCATTCACATGATAGTAAACAGAAGAACCAAAAACATATAAGGAATCACAATCAGCAATAGGTTTTCCAGACCATATCTCTAAAGGTGTTTATCCACCTATTGTAGATGATGATAATCATTTATGAGATGTTGTGCATATGTCACAGGCTCAGCCTAATACTGTTTGCCCAATCTAGCATTGGACAACATACATCGAACTTTCTCCACCAAAGTTCAATTCATGCGTTTCGCTACCCCATTCTGCTGTGGTGTCCTCCTGACTGTGAAGTGCCTAATAATGCCATACTTATGGCAAACATCTTGGAAGAGATCGTTTGTGTATTCTCCACCATTATCTATTCTGAGAACTTTGATCTTTCTTCCAATCTGATTCTCAATCTGTGTTTTCCACTTAAGGAAAATTCCAAGCACTTCATCCTTAGTTTTCATAGTATACACCCAAACTCGTCTGTAAAAATCATCAATGAAAATGACAAAATAATATTTTCCTCCTAAAGATGGTGTCTTGGAAGGTCCCCAAATATCTAAGTGAACATAGTCCAAAATACCTTCTGTATTATGGATAGTAGTGCCAAACTTTACTCTCTTTTGTTTTTCCAGAACACAATGCTCGCAAAAGTCAAGCTTGCATACCTTTACATCTTTCAGTAATTCTTTATCGCCAGAGTTTGCAAGGATTTTTTACCAGCATGTCCCAACTGCATATGCCACAACTTAGCCATTTCAGACTTTTCGTTCCTAGAATCTGCTGCTGTTGATGTCCCAATTACTGTATTACCTTGATAATAATACAGATTATTTCTTCTGATGCCTTTCATCATCATGAGTGAGCCGAATGTAGTTTTCATAACTCCATCTCGCATAGTCACAATAAGCCTTTGGATTCTAAGGCTCTTAAAGAGATGAGATTATTCTTCAAATTCGGCATGTACCGAACCTTCGTTAGAACTCTGGTTGATCCATCATGATTTTTCAATCGAATTGAACCTATTCCAGTTATCTTACAGGCATTGTCATTGCCCACGTAAACAACTTCTCCATTGATCTCCTGAAAATCAAAGAACCACTCCCTTACGGGAGACATATAATAGGTGCATCCAAAATCCAAAATCCATTCACCTGAATAGGATGTTGAAGGCAATACCACCAGTGAAAATTCTGAGTCTTCACTTTCACCCTTAGCGACACATGCATCTTGAGAAGGTTTTTCTTTATTTTTCAACTTTGGACAGTCTTTATTCCAGTATCCTTTCTTATGGCAGAAAGCGCACTCGTCTTTGTCAAGTTTGGCTTTGGAATGTGATCTTCCGCTTCTACCCTTCTTTTGGATTTTCGAATGGCCCCTTGCAATTAATATTTCATCTTTTGCTACTATGTTCCTATTTTTTTTAATTCTTTTTTCTTAATTCATAAATATACAAAGCAACACAAACTGCAGCAAGAGATACATAATACTTCTCATGAAGTAAAGTAGTTTCTAAATATTCAAATTCATCAGGAAGGGATGATAACAACATCAAAGCCAAATCCTCATCACTAAAAGTTACATTCAAATTAAATAAATCTGCAACCAATTGATTAAAGATAGTAATATGATCATTCATAGATGTACCTGAGCGGTACTCAAACCGGAACAATCACTTCTTCATGAGAAGTTTATTTTGACCACTCTTTTTCAGAAATTTGTCCTCCAAAGCCTTCCACAATGTGTAAGCAGAATTCTCATTTTTGAATGCATATTTCTGATTTCTGGACAAGCACAATCGAATTGTTCCATATGCCAAGTGGTTAATGGTTTTCCACTCTTTTTCTTCAACATTATCTGATTTCTTTTCTTCAATGGCGATATCTAAACCTTGCTGAAATAGACAATCTAGCACCTAGCCTTGCCACATACCAAAATGACCCGTACCATCAAATATCTCCACCAAAAATCTAACATTTGGCATTACCATCCTTCTTAGTATGGACGAGGAGGTTGATGCTCTGATTGTAAAAGATTTAATAGTCATTTAGAACTCAAACAATAGTATCCAATATTACAATCAAAATAAATGAGCATAGGCCGAACTTTTGGCTCTGATACCACTTGTTGGGGTATCGAGAGTATAAAATACACAATAAATAATACTTAATTAAGTAAGCTTCCAGGAAAGGCCGGAGGGGTCATAACGATCCCACTTAAAATCCAATCTCCTTAGCCAGAACTCACTTAAACAATATTATCCGCAGCAGACTAAATACCCCAGTACAAATAAATATTAAATACTAACTATAACTGAAAAGAATACCACAATATAAAATACAGGAAGAGCACACCAAAATTGATAATGGAGTTCGACCAATTTTACCTACATCTCCGGGCATCGCAACTACAACGACCACTTCACTAATCTCCTGAACAAAATTACAACTTGGGTAAAATTACCCACAAATTAAAATTTTCTAGATATAGGACTTCCTCAAATATAGAGATAGAAGAGAATATTTGGTACAATTCAAAACAAAAGGCTAGAGACCTATTTATAGGCTAACATTTCATTTGCCATTTGGTAATAATCCCATGTGGGATAAATTAGGCAAATAGTAACACTACTATCATTCCTTTCATTGCCACTACCACCACATTGCAAACCTCCTGGACCACTCTCTTCAACACTTATGCAAAGCCATCCCAAGGTCAAATCACGTCTCTCAATTCTCAATGGAATCATGGACAATCTACACAAGGGTGAGAAAATCATTTTGGAATATGTTGAGTTTATACCAACAATTTATATGCTTTTTACTTAACATTTAGTGTGTTTTCAACTATTTATATTGTTTTTATTATATTTAGTTTGTATACTTGTAGGTAATGGCAAAAAGAGAAAAAAAATTGAAAAGAAATATAAAAAATGATTAAAATTTTGAAGAGTCCGCATTGTTGAGCTTGTATTTTAGTCATATCATTTTGCTCAAAAATATTATTGACTTTAGTTTTGATCCATTAGAAAAATAAGAGATAAATATACAACTTTTATATTATCACAAAACCCAATTCATTTGATTTCAATGAGAAAATTCAAGTTAAAGGGTCAGTATTGGACTAAAACTTTTAAATAAGGCACATCTTGATATTTTTGGCATAATTCTCTCTACGAATTTGATATTGAGTTGATTCAAGTGTCTATAGAAGCTAACAGACATGCCTATAATTAATATGAAGACATAAAAGCCAATTCAAATAAAAAAGAGCTCAAAAATCACTTGCAAGAAGACTAATCCTAAAGAGATTAGAAACTGCTACTGAGAGTCTAGGTGTTTGAAAAGAGACTGTATGGTGCCTAGTGTCGGTCATCCGAGCTTAGGTGTTGTTTGATGATCCTAAAAACTAAGACTATGGGGATTAAGTGCCATTTTTTGAGTCTAGGTGCCAAATGGCGTGAAAATCTAAAAATGTAATTTTTTACTCTAATTTGGAACTTAATTTTGGGGGAAATATAAAATTCAACATATCTCTAGACTTTGGAGAATTCTTGGAATTTTGAAAGAGATGAGGAAAACACAAGAAGAAACAAGAAGAGAAGGGCTTTGAAGATCAAGATTTGGTTTCTCTTTCAAGATTCAACAAGTGTTTTTTCCTTTTTCTTTAACTTTATCCCTTATCATGACTTCTAGTTTATTTAGGGATTTTAGACATGATGATTATGGGCTAATTCTCTTTTCTAGAGTTTAGATATAATCTAATTAGAATGTTTTAAATATTTCTATCAATTCAAATATTGATTTAGTTTTTCAGGTTAAGTATTCTTCATTGTTTTTAATGCTTCTAATTATTTGGCCACTAATTAGATGATTTGTCAAGTATAAGGATTCGGGAGGTGAATTATGTATTTAGTTCATTATGAATAATAACATAAATTGTATGTGAGATATGAATATACTTACATAATTTGTGTAGTCATGTTAGCGATCTAAAGAATTTAATAAATTATTGATTGCTATAATTCACATAGGAATACTGTGGGCTAGCAATTGATGATATTTTCATTAAACCTTGGAAAATGCTAGT
The DNA here is from genome assembly GCA_019321725.1 of Paulownia fortunei. Lineage (NCBI taxonomy): Eukaryota > Viridiplantae > Streptophyta > Magnoliopsida > Lamiales > Paulowniaceae > Paulownia > Paulownia fortunei. Next base: position 5,701,223 of record CM033105.1, on the reverse strand, counting down.
GAATAATTTAGAGATTCTCGACTATTACTGAAGAAATAAATTGAAATTGATGAGATAGATTATTCAACTCGGACTAATTACAGCGAAATCATAAACCCTAGGTATTAAGTTTTTGAATTTCATTCTAAATTTGATTTTGCGTATTAGCTTAGTGCTAGTTTGTCTTAATTTGCGTTAATCAATACTTTTTTGCATTTATTTAAATAAAGGTAAAGTTAATCCATTTTCGGTATTTAATAGTTCATCAGTTCTCATGGGAACAAAATACTCTTCTCATTTTATATTACTTATTAATGATAACGTGCTATTAAGTTCACAAAATCCACACAAAAAATTTGGCACTGTACTGATTTAATTTTATTGATATTGATACCAAGTAGCTCTGTCTTAATTTAGATTTTTCTTGTATTTTTTATTCTTTTTTTTGTTTAAGTGTGCCCTTGTTTTATTATCTAAGGTATTTTCTTGGGTGTGTGAGACAAGCAAAAAATGATAGATGAGATGAAATTTTATGCATATTATTGGCCAACTAAATATGACATAAGAAATCTTCAACTCAAGCCTTTGGAATTAAGTGAGTGGATGTCATTAATGCACTGACTGCCCAAGTAGAAGCCATTTCTAAATAGTTTGAGAAATTTGCAGCAAATGTTATTAACACACCCTTTAAGGTGTGTGAGTTATATGGCGGTTTCCATATAAGAGCACAATACCAAGAGAGTAATCCATTTGCACCGTCATATATCAAGTATGCTTAATATGAGTTGAATTACAATCAGCTGCAAAATTACCCCTTCTCCAACACTTATAATTAGGGATGGTTAAATCATTCAAATGCTTCATGGAGAAATGTTCAGAATGTGATATGACATGAAACTAGTTACTCACAATTAGAGAAAAAAGCTAAGCCTTGAAGAAGCATTAGATCAATTGGAAAGTACTACCAACCAATTCATGTTTCAAAATGAACCAAGTAATTCATCACAAGAGAAAAAATTGATTCGTGATGAAACAATGGCTCATTTTGCAAGAACTCAAAGCCCAATCAAGTTGGAAACTGAATATTTTTACCCAATATTGGAGAATTAGACATGTCTTGAAGAAGCAATGTTTCAATTAACAAACATTTAGAGCCAATTCATGTTGGAAACTAGAACTAATGCTAAAAATCCATCGACACAATTTCAAAACTTAGGGTCCAAATTTATGAGTTGAATAATATGTTTCTAGGTAGACAACAAGACGAGTTTATTTGCACACCTAAGGCAAATAGAGTGGATAAAGAATGTAATAACATTACTACTTTGAGGCAATAAAGAGTTAGAAACTCCACTGAGAGTTGAAAAACTCATCAAGGTAAATAAGAAGTATCAACACAAACACCTCCAGTGTTGAATGAAGAAGACCAAAAAAATGTTCAATTAAACCCATCTCAAGAGCCATCACTAAGAGTTCTTTATCCTCAACTTCTATAGAAGAGCAAGCTTATATCAAGTGTTGTGGTGGATAATATGGGCATCTCATCGCATAAGTATAAATTAGAGGATCACAAGGCTCGCTCATTAAAGAATGCAGTGCCATCTTGCAAAGGGAGCCACTTCTAAAGCTAAATGATCTAGGGATTTTCTCATTGCAGTTGGCAAATTACTCGGTAAAGCATTCTATAGAGGTAATTGAAGGTGCACTTGAGGATGTTGACAAGTTTATTCTTCCTAAAGATTTCATCATCCCTAACATTGAAAAGGATAGAGACATCTATTTGACACATGGAAATCTATTTTTGGCAACTAGGCATGCACTTATAAATGTACACAAGGCGTTTTATACCATGCCGGATCATACTTAGTATGCTTATCTTTAGGGACCACCTACACTTCTAGAGCATACAAAGATATATGAGAAATACTTATTTTTAGACCCTAGTCGAACAAAGAAGAAGTCAGGCTAAAGACTATAAAATAAGTATTTCTACAGAGGCAACTCGAGTTATTTTATTTTTTCTTGCTTTCATAGAATTTTCTTTATTTTTTTCTCTCTTGTAGGTTGCAATATGAAATACAAAAATACTACACAAAACTAAAGCAGAAGCATCATGACCCCAATAGGAAGTTCTCTGCACTTATCTTTTACTTTCACATTGAGGATCGTATTCAAGTTTGGGGCAGTTTCTATTTTTTTGTTTTATCTATATCTCATGCTTTCATGATTCTTATAAGTTTTTTTTTCTATTTTATATTATTAAGTAGAATTTTTTTGTTTTTTCGTGTAGTGAAAATTGAGTTGTACTATTGTTGAATCATTTGGGCCAATGAGAGAAACTTGATTGCATATTATAATTCTTGAGCTAAATGTGTTTTGGGTAGTGTGTTGATCTCATGTGTTGGTTTTGGCTTGCTCTTTTATTCTTTTTTTTTAACTAAGCACATAGTTATTTGTTGAGTCATATTGGAAGTACTTAGAGATAGTTTATGAGGAATAGTTGTTTTCTGAAAGATCCCAGCAACTTTAGAATTTGTTTGATCACTAGTCAAGGAAAAATCCTAGATAACATAGTATTGGGAAATAATTTAGTCATCTTTAGAACGTTTGAGCCTTTCAAGCCTACTGACTTATCATGCTTTATCGTAATGTCCCCATTGAGCTTAATTGAGCCATTTCATTGGCACCTTATAAATTATTCTTAGCCTTCAAAATTTTTTCCTATATTTTTACCCTTTACTCTGCACACATTCATTAGAGAACAAGATTTAAATTTGCACATTCTAAGCAAATGTGCAAATATTGGATAGTTGCAGAAAAAAGGTTTCGTGTAATCTCCCTACAAAAAAATAGTAAAAAATTTATAAAAATGGAGAATGACGAGAAACATGTGAAGGAGAAGAATACACCTTTGTTATCCATGTGAATCAACATAAGTTGGAGGGTGTAAAATTCAAGTGAAAAGGAGAAGAAAATGAAGGAAAATAATCAAATGACAAATCAAAAGAATAAAAATTGAGCTAGGAGTCACGCCCCAAACCCCAGAGTCATGACAACTACCGCAAACTCTTGGGAACATCACAAAAGCCTTCAAGGCTAACCTATCAATCTCAATATAGTCCAACACTTAAATTTTGGTATAGATCATCCATACCTCAAATCATATTAAAAATTATAACTTAAAGTAAATCATCCACCAAATAAATTAAGAATTTATCAACACTCCACCTAATAAGAAGTAACAAAACTCTTAAAACATAAATATCCTCAATATAAACGTGTTAATATCTAAAATTAACTACCAAATCACAAGAAAATAATATATTCTCAGTTTTTCAATCCATTCGATCAACTAAAGTTAAAATAACAAAATAACAAGTTTCAACTCCTTCCATAAATTATGCGATACTCCATGGATTATTCTTCCAAGCTACTAAGTCTCGATATCTAAAAAATATTAGTAGAATCATGAGCACGACGACTCAGTAAATAACCCCACTCTTCACACTAAATAACATTACTATTTGTACAAAAAAAATGAGTATAATTATTGCAAAATATATTAACCAAATAACAACATTAAAGTCCAAAAAAACACCCATCATCAATCAAACCACATTATTCATGCTTGATTTTAATCATTGAAGTTGGAAGAACATCTACGACTAAAAAAAATTAAAAAAAAAATGGTAATTCACAAACTTTTATTAAAAACTTCACAAACTTGCCATCTTAAGAATGCTACAATTACCCTTTACTCTACTACCATTTTTCATGATTTCAACGGACACATAAGAAAACATGCTTGATTTTTTTTTTAGAAATAAAATATTAGAAAAACACACATTTAACACTCATTATCACTTAAACTCCAAAAGAGAAAGGTCAACATTCACTATTATAAAACGATAAGTTAAAAGAAAATGCAGTTAAGAAAATCAACCATGCTCCATATAAAATCCACCATACAAAACCAAACATATAAGACAACTATGGTCAGTGATAGGTTTAACCCCCTATCTTAGGTCCTGGTATAGGCTTAACCCCCGTGTACTGGGTCACTGATGTAGGCTTAACCCCCCTGTATTGGGTCACTGATCCAAGCTTGACCCCCTTACACTAAGTCAATGACCAAACCCTCAAATTCTAACAAGTATTAGTTGTCTATTGCTTATTCCGGAATAGTCAATAATGTAAGGTCTCAACAATGGGTTTTAAAAATACCTCCATAATACCCATATTACAAACCACTACGTTCACGAAATCATATTTCAATACATGCTCAACTTTCGTATTTAAAATTCACAACACTCAAATTATTTCACATTCTTCACAATTCAACACATATGTAAGCTTACTAGATCCAAGTTGTAAGAAAATTTACAACGCACACCAAAAGTACTACATATACGAGTTTATGTAAACCAGAAAAGTGAAGGGTCACTTACTTCAATCTCCACATTTAGTGAAGGCACGAACCGTTGGAACTTGTCTTACTCCTTGTAACAAACCACCTCGTTAACGAAATCATATTTCAATACATGCTCAACTTTTGTATTTAAAATTCACAACACTTAAATTATTTTACATTCTTCACAATTCAATACATATGTAAGCTTACTAGATCCAAGTTGTAAGAAAATTTATAATGCACACTAAAAGTACTACATATATGAGTTTATGTAAATTAGAAGAGTGAATGATCACTTACTTCAATCTCCACACTTAGTGAAGGCACGAACCATCAGAACTCGTCTTACTCCTTGTAACAAAATCTAATATAATATACTATACAATTAGTTTACCAAACTATTTACCGCAATTATCTAAATTGAAATCTAATAAGCCCAATTATCTAATCTCTAAGACCTTTTATTAACTCCACTTAATAGAATATTTAACTAACCATAATATCAAGTAAATTAAAAGCCTACTAACAAACCACCATGGTTATTCTATGAATATCTCCCATTTATTTCAGATACTTCTTTAAATATATATATATATATTTTCATAAACTTCGCACTTGATAATACTTTAACTGCCTATATACAACTATATGAGAAAATGTAGATAGCTTTAATTGAATAAGATGCATGATCATCCTATAAATCTGCCACCACATATGAACCATCATTTCTTCATATATAAACATGATGAAACCATTTCATTGACCAACAAATTATTCTATAAAGAAAAATCAATTCAATAAATTATATGACTTCCCCCAAACAATTACAACGAAGGAAAACCATTTAAATCGGAACACCAATTGCCTGTTCACAAAATACTATAAATCAATAGCCCATATCTTCATTTCAAAATATTGATCTATTGTTTAGATTTAGTGTTCTAGACAAATTATCATTTTCTTTTACAATCTCAAACCCAATGTCTGAAAATGACTAAAATTAAATAAATAAAATAATAACAATTAAACCTTTAAGAGCAAAATATCATAATAGCGATTTGAATATCAACGGGCATTCTAAATTTAGATTTCTTCTTATCTTTACCTCACCCTATCTTCTTTTCGACTAACTTCTTGTCTTTTCTTCTTCACGTTCTTCTTCTTGTTCTTCTTTTTCTTCTTTTTTTTTCTTTGGCTATGCTTTATTTTCTTTAAGTGTAGATTCCTTTTCATTTTCCTTTTGATTATGCAACTTTCCCTTTAGGTAAGCAAATTTTCCTTTTGATAGTGTGGTTTTCCTTTAAGTGAGTAGATTTCCTTTATAGACAAATATATGTAAATATATATATAAACTAGTTATATATATATATATATAACCAACTATCTCGAATATTATATTAGCCCCTCTAATCAAATCATTCGAATAATATAGCCCACATTTATATTTTAATTTTTTTTAAACTCCCACTTGATAATTTAAATTTTATACCAAATAATTAGGCCGGGTGATACATATAATGTTGAGAAGCTTGTTCTAGTCGCTACAATTTTTGAATGTTTGTGTGTTTAGGGGTGATTTTAAGAAAATTCATTGTCCAAATAACCTACCATAACTTAAGCTATACATTACAAGTTTTTAAAGTCCTTTTGATCTTTGGTGTTATGTTTATCTATATTAGTGGAGATTAGTGTAAAAGTGAGCCTATGGAGTTGAAAACTAAAAATAATAAATTAAAATCAAAGTGGATCTTTTAGAAACCACTTGATTTTATAAACTATCTGGGCGCAAGGGCATATATACATACACAAGGTCATGAAGTAAGTTGAAATTGGCATACAAGTTGGCACTCTAGACATGAACATATTTTTGAAATTCTCTTTGAGATATTATCTTTAGTAATATTTAAGGCTGGATAATCGTTGAAGGATAGTTGTGGCTCAGTTTTGTGTTAGGTGGTAAGTTTATTTTCATTATTTTATATTTTTTGCTTTAGGATAAGCATATGTTTAAGTTTGGGGGTATTTATTGAGTTGGTTTTATACTAACAATTCGCATGCTTTTTGCATAACATTTGGTGTGTTTTCAAGAGTTTATGTTTCTTTTTATGTATTTAGTTTACAATCTTATAGATAATGGCAAAAGGATGAATAAAATTAAAAAGAAATAAATATTTGGTTAAAGTTTTGAAGAATATGCATCATGGCTTTACTGATAGCAGTGTTTGTATTTTAGTCATGAGTCTTTGCTAAAAAATAGTATTGACTTGATTTTTAATCTATTAGAAAGACAAAAGATATATCTACAACTTTTATGTTAACTGTGAAATCTATTTCATTCAATTTCAAAGAGAAAAATCGAGTTAAAGTGTCAGCACTTGATTGAAACTTTTAGATATAACACATCTTGGTTTTTTGAAATAAATCTCTTCGTAAGTTTGATAACAAGCTTATTCAAGCATATATAAAAAGCCAATAGATAGAGTTACAACTCATTTGAAGACATCCAAAGCCAATTCTGACTGAAAAGAGTTTAAAAATTACTTATAAGAAAACTGATCCTAAAGAGCTTAGGTGCTGCTGCAGAGAGCCTATGTATCGAAAACAAACTATAAATCACCTAGGTACCATCCTTTTGAGCTTAGGCGTCGTTTGATGATGCAAACTAAGACTATGCGCCTAGGCCCTATTTTTCTAAGCTGAGGCGCCAACAGCGTGAAAATTGAAAATGCGATTTTTGACTTGAATTTTAGACTTAATTTTGGGGAAATTATAAAATACATCTCTCAAGATTTTGGGAAATTCTTGGGCTTTTGGAAGAGAGGAAAACACAAGAATGAACAAAAGGATAAGGGCTTTGAAGATCAATATTTAGTTCATCTTTCAAGATTCAACAAGTTTTTCTTTTTTTTTCTTTAAATTCATCCCTTATCATGATTTCTAATTTATCTATCGATTTGTTAGACATGGTGATTATGAGCTAATTCTCTTTTCTAGGATCTTGATATAATCTAATTAGGATGTTTTGAATATTTCTATCAATTCAATTCTTGATTTATTTTTCTGGATTGAGTATTCTTCATTATTCTTAGTGCTTCTAATTATTTGGTCACTAATTAAATGATTTGTTAATCATAAGGATCTGGGAGGTGAATTATGTATTTAGTTTATTGTGAAGAATATCATAAATTGCATATGAGATAAAAATATACTTACATGATTTGTATAGTCATGTTTGAGATCCATAGAACTTAATGAATTATTGTAATTCATATAAGAATTTAGTGGGTTAGCAATTGATGATATTTTCATTAAATATTGAGAAAGGTTAGTGGATACTTTAGGGATTCTCGACTATCACTTGAGAACTAAATCAAGATTGATGAGATAGATTATTCAACTCGAACTAATTATGGTGAAATCATAAACCCTAGGCCTTTAAGTTATTGAGTCTTATTCTTAATTAGCTTTTGCGCATTAGTTTAGTGTTAATTTGTATTAGTTTACATTAATTGATATTTTCTTCCATTTATTTAAATAAAGTTAGAGTTAACACATTTTTGGTATTTAATAGTTCATTAGTTCTCATGGGAACAATGCTCTATTTATCTCTATATTGCTTGTTAAAGATAACATGTACTTGTATTCACAAAATCTGCAATAGAGCACATACAAATCATTAAAATGTGTAATGTTGAGCTTCTCCTTATGAATGCGGCCAATGATATTGACGAGCTTACACTCACAACTCTTTGCGTTCTTGGTGACAAAATACTCTCCTCTTGCCTCTGTCTTCAAAGCTAGAGAAACATCTATTTCTTTCGATGAACTTCATGAGAAGCTAATAGCATATGAAGTCGAGTTGAAACAAGACCAGCATAAGAAATCATTGGCCCCCATCTCTTCTTATTTAGCCACCAAGAATCCCAACAGTTCACCAAATCAACATTATAGAGCCGATCCTCATTGTTGTGGCCATTTCTCAAATAATCCTCACCAAATGCTAGCCCTCAACAAAATGCTTATTCCCTCCCACCTCCTTTTCCATCAACTTTATGGTATTCAAGTGCACTCTACCGAACTTTGTTCCACATACAAACACATTCTCCCATCTCCCAAACCTTTTCCATCAGCTTTTTGGCATTCAAGTGCACTCCACCAAACCTTATTCCAAATATAAACACATTTCCTGGACTTATAACCCATTCCCATATGCTCAATCTTCAATTCCCCATGATCATTTTGCCTCCCTCGCTGATCCTTGCTCCACCGACTGGTTATTAGATCCTAGCGCCTCTCATCATGTCACAAGTGACTTACAGAATCTCTCTCTCCATTCTAATTCCACTGTTCATGGTGATATCATGATTGGTGATGGTATTGGTCTTCCCATAACTCACACAGGTTCTACTACTTTTCAGTCCTCAAATAACTTATTTATTTCAATTGCAGTCCTTTATGTTCTTTCTATGAAATGCAACTTAATTTTTTATTTCATAGTTTTGCTTAGCTAATAATGTTGCTATTGAGTTCTTACCTCGCTCTTTTTTTATTGAAGAATCTTGAACGGGGGCAACACTTTTGATCAGAATACTAAGGATGGAGTGTATGAGTGGCCGACCTGAGAAATCTAGACCATTACTTGCCTTTGTCTCTATTAAAGCATCTATTTCTAATTGGCATCACCACCTCGGTCACCCCTCTACCAAAGTTCTAAGTCACCTCACGTTGTTTCAACTCATTAGCTTATCTTCTACCAGCATTAGGAAATTTTCTTGCAATTCTTGTCAATGGAATAAAAGACATAAGCTTCTTTTTTTCTGACTCATCCCTAACTAGCACATCTTCTTTTCAACTTATTTACTCTGATGTATGGTGTTTCATTGAAATCTTTTAATACAAGTAAATATTATGTTATTTCCACTGATCATTTCACAAAATATATCTGGTTCTACCCCATATAAAAAAGTTTTGTTGTTTTTATATTTTTATTCGCTTCAAAATGCTAGCAGAAAAACTTTTCCATACACATATTATCCAATTATACACAGACAATGGTGGGGAATATCTCACTCTCAAAATATTTTTGGCTAATAATGTTATTTCTCACCTCACCACTCTCTCATACTCCTGAACATAATGGATATGCAGAATGTCAAGATCATTATATAGCCAAGATAGGCCTAACTTGTTACATCATGCTTCTATGTCCTACTCCTTTTAGCCCAAAGCATTTGCTACTGTTTATTGATTAATCGTTTACCAAAACATAATCTTGGCTTCCTTTCCTTAACCAAAAACATTTTAGCCAACCACTAAATTTGGAAAAATTTCAAGTCTTCGGGTGATTTTTTTACCCATTGTTACATCCTTATAAATCCTATAAACTTGAGTCTAAGTCCAAACCATGTGTATTCATTAGCTACTCATTGTCTCAAAGTGCCTAATTTTGTCTACATCCCACCACTCAAAAAATCTTCACATTTCATCATGTCACATTTGTTGAATATGTCTTTCTATTTGCAAGATCAACTACTCCTACTTCTTTCTCATTCATATAGTTTCTCTTACCCAATTTAACTATTACTACACACAATGATACTCCACCAATGAACATCTCTTTAGCATTTCCCCTTTTAGTGACTCGATTCCCTATTTGGAAGTAGAAGCCATTAATGGCAATAGAGATCTCGTATGTTCAACTTTTCTATAATCTCCTAATTCGATCAAACGCTATGTGTGTATGTCCAGTTCTACCTCCATATCAACCCACTTTACCTCCTTCACCCATCTCAAACCATATCTCATTTCTCCACCAACTGAACCTATACTACCCTTGGCCTTGCCTCCACTACTAGTCACCTGTGTAAATCCCCTTAACTGCTACTCGATGATAACTCGTGCCAAAAATAATGGTCACACTATACAAAAAGCTTACCATGATTGCCACTATGTCTACTGAATCCATTAGTGAGCCATCTCCTAAAACTTTAAGGACCCTTGCTACTACCTCCAAACTTAGCCTTTAATTTTCATCGAGTAAAATCAGAGATCAAATTATTCATAAGCTCATAATTTGATCATGAATGACTCATCTGGATTATCCAAAGATATACATCAACAATTACATTTTGCATATAAGTCTATGAATTCATCACAAAACTAATCAAATAATATTACAAAACTCATGCCAAATCAATCTTGTCATGAAGTCTGTAAGTTTATGTTTGCTACATCAATTTAAGGTTTTATGTGTGCTATTTAGTTGGAATTATGCAAACCAATAACACTTTTGATCTATCATAAAAGTTTTTAGGCATTCCATAGGCTTGATTTTCTACTTGATGGTTGATGTGTAATAATAGTTTTATATGTGCATTTTAAAGTGTATATTTATAGATTCAATATCATGTCTGGGGTTTTTCCACCATGAATGGGGAAGTAAGTGATTTTCCCTTGATGAAATTTAGGATTATGTAGCTTGTTGATATTTTTTGTGATGATTTATTTGCCTCTAATTTTACACACAATAGAGTGCAGTTCTATGTTACTTATGGCCAACTTTTCAAATATGTTGGTGGATTGTGATAGAAACCCAGGGATAGGATGCATTCAATTTACATGCTTGTCTTTATTAGTTTCATTTGTCAGCAACTTATTGAAAGAATGGTAGCATGTGCCCACATCATTGGTTGGTTTCATTTTGGTAGCATTTGCCCACATTATTGGTTGGTTTCATTTCTAACCTAAACCCAATTAGTGCCCTTAGTCTAGAGTTTGCATATTACTTAAGTTTATATAAATGTTATTTCCATATGTCATTATACCACCATTAGGCGTCCCATTTCATTTTTGCACCCCAAAGCATTATGTTGGTCATTGAGTCAGCAACTGAATTGTGTAGTAATGTAATTGCAGTATGTAGATATGAAACATGCCATTTCTTAATGTTACATGTATGAAAATAGGACCAGTTTTGGTAGTTCTTGTTAAGTTATCCAAAAATAAGTGTAATTAACATTGTATACTTCTTAGGTGTACTTGTAGTTCACTTATTTTCCCATTTAATTATTCAATGTAACATCACAAATAGATTGTCCAGAGTCTCCAGCATGTAAGTTCGCCACTTTTTCCCCAATCCATGTATATTCCTTAGTCATGTTATATTACGGGCATTTATAGAGTAATAATATATAACAAATAGATTGTTGGTCTAAAGTGATATATGACATCTTCTTTCTCATGTAATTAACCCAAAGTCTAACATTTCATGTTAGTTCATAAATTTGTTCTATATATGGGGATGATATTGAAAATGATATCCGATGTGGCGATTTAGAATGCGTATAATGTTAATTATTGCCCAGCCTTGTCATTTGACTAGAACTATATAGACTTTATTTTGAAATTTATTGATTGTATAGTTATTGGTAGAAGTTATTTCCATTTGACAAAGACATTCCTTGTATGAACACTGTAATGTTTCAATGGAATTAAATTAAGTTTAGAAAAGTCAACGTAGTGTAAACATAGCTTTGGCAGGTTTCTTCTTTTTATACTTAGCCATTTACTTGCGTATATATAAATACAAATTTAAATTTATTGGATTTTAATAAATTATGTGAATAGTTAATTAACTAGTCAAACTTTAGTGCAAAATTAGTGAAAAAATGATTTTTTTATCCTTATTTTTTTCTCCCATTTATTTTGATCTGATGATCCATATTAGATGCATAGGAAGAAACCAAAGGTTGCCAAACCAAGGTCAAGAAATGTGAAATGTGCCCCTGCAAATAAGAAATTCCTCATTGAATATGGTCAGTTACTCTCGACCACCTTCTCCTAGCATATGTGGGGTAGTATTTGCACAAAATTGAATGGCGCACTTTATCCACAATACACATATAATGTGGAAAAACTTAAGGGCAATTACAATAGGATCCGATAGCCATAGCTTTTGTGCCATCATCTCCTAACAAGGGAAATAGGTTATGTTTGGAACAATGAAAGGACTACAGTCACTGGGAAACCTAAATGTATTATACAGTGTGTATGGTAAAAACTTTAACGTTGTTTTTAGTATTAGTACAATGTTATTGGTTAAGAAAATACACTGTAGTTTAATTATTCAACTTAGTAACTAATTTAGTCCTATTTACCATATTGTAGGATCACCTCGATGATGCCTTTATCATTGATAGGGGTTTCCATACTACGAGTACTGCAGTAAGATGTTTGCTACTAATGTTGCCATGGTGAAGCCCTTACCCCCTGCCTCCTTTATCTTGCAATTCTTACTAGATTCCTTCTATTCGTTTCTACCAGCCTTAATAATGGTGGATTTATGAACATTTCTTTTTCAACTCCACCGTATGTATTATTTTCTATATGCACATCTTATTTGTTCATTGTTGAATATTTATGAATTATGTCATTATACTTCTTTTATTTTATGTCATTATTGTCACTATGATATTTGCATTGCACTTGCGTCCTTTTAAAAAAATAATTTAACCTAATAATGTGAAATTAACTATTATTGAAGGGTTCAAAAAGAAATTTTAAATACTAAACATTGTGCATAAATTAATAAGTTGTCTATAAAGTCAGAATTGATACTTAGGGGTTCTAAGATTATTGTGTTGCTAAATTTAAACCATATTAAATTTGGCACTATACTGTATGTAGTTATATCATTAATACAAGTGATTTTTTAAAATATTCATTTTTATTGAAGGAATATGTCTAACTGCTTAGCAATGCAATTCTCGAATAACCATAATGAGGAATATAATAATAGCACTTTTGGTCTCTAGGAAGTTCCATATCAGAAGGCTCAAATGACTTTTTACTTCATAAGCTAGGTAGTTTACCCAATTCTCTTTACATATAAAATACCACATAACACATCTCGATTGCAATGGATAGATTGGTTTGGTGAGATCATGAATGGTCACATATTTCAGATAATGTTTGTATGATAAAGCCCACTTTCATGACACTTATTGAGATGCTTACAAGTAAAAGCCTTCTTACTAGTCCAGCGGCTTGATGGTGTCAGTGGTAGAGGAGCTAACACTTTTCATGTGAACTATTGGCATGCATCACCATCAAAGGGATAGCATGGAGTGATTTTAGCACTTTCTTGAGACTATTAACCGTTATGTCAGATGTGAGTTGTGAGGACAATGAATTGCTTGGCACTAGAACTGATTTGTCGTCATAATTTTTTGGAAATACCTAAGCTAATCCTCCACAACTCGAATTTCTTCCTATACTTTGAGGTGGGTGGTTAAATTAAAAATCATACCAGTAATTACAAGATTTGATAGAATATAAATCATTATATCATATAATATATTATTTTCCTAAGGTGCTATCGGTACTATAGATGGAACAATAATTCTATCATGGATACTAGCCACTAGAAAAATGCTAGTAGATCAACGAAGGCACATGTCTTACAAAATGTGCTTGTTTACTCATGTTTACGTTGGAAGGAAAGGTAGTTCAAATAATGCATGTGTTCTCTTCAATGTCATTGCTTTTGGCCCTACATTTACTTTCCTTCTGCCATGTTCTATTTATTTTAAAAAAATTAATTCAATTATGCTCCTCAAATATTATCTTGAACATGGTTTTTAATTAACTGTATGTGAATAATAGGAAAATATGTTGATACTAGCTTCATGAATTACATTTGTTTCTTAGCTCACTATGGACAACAAAGATATCACCTGGATGAGTCCAACAATAGTGGTGTGCCCCTACAATCCCCAAGAACTCACAATTATTCTCATTCAAGATTGAGAAATGCAATTATGCATTATTTTAGGATCCTCAAAAAATAATTTCCCGTCTTATCTTGGGGCATGCCAAGTAACATAGTTCGCCATCAGGTGTGTTGGGGTCACGCCTTAAGCCCACAAGCTAGGGGCTCGAAAGAGAGACTCTGACACATTAGACTCTAATAGCAACTACTTTACACTCGTCCTTGTTTTGTGAAAATGATTAATCCAAGTTGCTAGAGGAGTTTATTGTACTCACTTATAAATCATTTTAATTTTTCTCCCACAATTATTGTGGGATATCACAATCACTCCCTGTTGGACAAACGATGTCATTGTCGCGTTCTTTCCACACTTCAGGACTGTCTCCAATATGTATTTGGTTGGACCTCTTGCTTTGATACGCCAAAGGCCATAGGTTGGAGGCCCAAAATCGAGACTTCGCTCAATGAGCTCCACTTACAACTATTTCACACTCTTCCTCACTTTGCGAAAATAATTAATCCAAGTTGCTAAAAGAGTCTACTATGCTCATTTATAAATCATTCCAATTTTCCTCCCACAACTAATGTGGGATATCACACTCACCCTCTTTGGGCATGTAATATCCTCATCGCATTCCATCCATACTCTTGGACATGCAATATCCTCATTGTGTTTCTTCAACACTCTAGGACATGTGATGTCCTCATCGCATTTCTTCCACAGTCTAAGACTGCCACCAGTACAGATTTGGTCGAACATTTAGCTCTGATAGTACCCTCAGATTTGGCTCTGATACTATTTTTCATGGATCAGATCCACCCTTCAAAAATTATTTACTAATGTTGGTCCATGAACCCTTCCCTAATTTATATGGGATGGATGCTCCATTACCTAACTGATCGTACGTGGACACTCACATGTGGGACCTTCCTTAGCACCAGTAGATCTTGCTCTAATGCCATTAATCACCCTCTATGCCCATGAGCCAATTGGATGTGAGAATTACCTCCAAACAACTTGAAATTGGGCAATGAACAACATTTTCGAAAGGGATATCCAATAGATGCACATGGATTCTTTAGTCAAAGCTTAAAAAGTATTCAATTTTTTAGTTTCCAGTCCCTGTGAGAAAGGCATCACCAATTGGTAATTGCTTGTTCCATGCTACACAACTTCATTTAGAAGTTTAGTTGGGATGACACAATTTTTAACACATTGCAAGAAGAAATTAAATTGGATTTCAAAACCTTCTACCACCAGGTCATGTGGGCCAGGTTGAGGTTCAAACACAGTCAGCATTTAGGGATGGCATTGAAAATTTTATATGGCACAATCATGGGCAGTAAGAGGAAATGCACAATTCTATCTATGTATGGAAAAATCTCTGAATTGATTTTTTTTGCTTATTTCTTTCTTTAAACTATAAATTGACATTCACGTTTCAAGTAATAGGATTAATGATCTTTGTTGACAATTACTCCTATAATTGTATTTGAATAGCATGTTCCATTTTTATGTAATATTCTCACTATGTTGGAATTGTTTCGTTTACTACACTGAGGTATTGTTTGTATGCATTTTAAACACATCAAATTAAATTGTAGCATAGTTGTATATTTTATTATATTAACCTCGTATGAGGAATATTCTTAACTTAAAAAACTATTTATTAGCAACATGATTGGTCCTGATATTCTACCATGTCTATATTGTGTTGGCCTCATGATTAGGTTGACCAAAAACTACAACTAACTATAGTAGGTATGTCTACCGATGTTCCATTGGAGTTGATCATGGAGGCAACTTCATGTGGGCTGATTCTTGGGTCACATACAAGTCTAATTTGCTTAGGGGATGCACTGCCTCTGGTGGACATCCCATGTATCTATGATCAGTAGTTTGGCTCCAATAGAATGCCTATTTCAAAGAAAACTTTCGTAAATAAGGACGAGCTGGATAGTGATAGTAAAGGAAGGGCTTGCCCCGCTCCCACACTTAAGACTAGTCGGGGTGGGCAGCTTCACTGACCAATGCAACACTTGGCCTAGGCATGTACGGGCCATTGCTGATATTGTTACCTCCACTTTCAAATGAGGTGTGACTGTGTACGGTGATTAGCATAACCATATATAGGTAGTTTTAGGAGTTTATGGCTGCTTTGTTTTTCTAGTACTTGCTATATTAATTCTTGTTGTTGGTTGTAATGGTGAAAATGTTGTTTGTTAGTTGAATGAATTTTTTTTGTTGGGGGAGGGGTGTATTGGTTATTTGTAGATTCATTTATGATTTTGTAAATGCATGTACTTGAGGTCTTAGCAAACATTGTAAATTTTTTCATGTAGTATTTTAGTACATCATCCAATCCTACAAGAAACAATTAAAATACATTAAGGGTTCATTTGGTAACCATGATGGGATAAAGCTTGATATGTTTGCAATGAGATTTAGAATGTATCAAGGCCACCTACTATTATGTTTGGTAGATTGTTTTAAATTAGACGATATCCCACCACCAAAGTTTCATGTTGTTTGGTTGGACACCAAAAAGAGTGTGATATAATAAAAAATTTCAAAATATCCTTAACTTTTTTCACACCTCCTAATACCCTATTATTCACATAAATAGTTTTCCACCATTCTCTCTCATCAAACTCACTCACTTCTAAATATATTAAAAAATAAAAAAAGGAATAAAATTTCAAAATATCCATGGCTTATGGAACAATATATATTAACTTGTAAAAAATCCACCTCACAAAATATGAACAATTTGGAAGAACAAAAAAATGGGGAAAAACTCACCTTTAAATTGCCCAAAAAGAATAATGAAACCTAAAAAACCTAGAAGAAACAGAATTTTTTATTAAAAAATCAAGATATTCCACCCATTTTTATCGGTTCATCGACCTCACTTTGGCTTTGAGGAAAATGAAGAAGGCTTGGTTTTTTGTGGAAGCCTTGGTTGGGAGAAATGAAGAATGAGGTATGAGACAAACTAGGATTGCAAAAATATATTTAAGGGGCATTTTTGTCTAGGTAGAAATTAGTGTAGGAGGCATTTTTTGCTTGGATTAGGTATCACACCTCCTAGGTATGATACCAAACCAACTTTGACCTTAAAGAGGCAACGGGCCTTGCCCGTTTCCAAGGCCATGGATTATGAACCAAACAACAAATTAAGGTGATTTAAACATCTATCAAGGCCCTATCTTGTGCACCAAAGCTAAAACTGCATATTATCTTTCCTAATTTGTAGTATTCTAAATAAAGTAGGATTCTTCATTAATTTGATTTGCCAATAAATATCAACTAATAATTTGTATCCTACTAGGATACTTAAAAGATCACACATACTGTTAGAGAGAAAATAAATTCCCATAATATAATTAGGAATGCCTTGTAAAACAGGCTTAGCCAAAATACGACAACTAGCTTGAGATAGATTTAGCTCTCCAACTATTACACTTTTGTCCATTTTCTCCATAGTCTCTTGGAACAGTGATAGTAGTGTAGTTTTTTTTTAACTACTTTCAAATTAAATTGTCATGTGCAAATTTTGTCAAAAAGCAAACTAAAATTATCAATATGTAAAATAATCGATTTGAGGCGAGTTGAGGAGGTATTGTGGTTTTTAAGCTGGTTTACTTTAGAATTTAAATAAACAAAAAGATTTTATTACATGTGCATTGCTCAATAATAAAAATAGTCTTAAAGTTTACAACATACAAAATGATTGAAGGGAATATAATTATACTCTTTGTTTTTGACAAATGATTATATTTTGATTGAAGAGTTTGATAGTAAATAGGCACTTATTCGATACTTTATTTTGTAGAATACACAGTGACAAAATCTATCTTTAACGTATCATTATATCATTATTCTTGGTCGGCTAATTTTTTTCATATTCTATTCCTTCGAAAGAGAAAGTGGCTCATTCCTATACCTTGAAACTATAAGAAAAAATAAAAAATATGCAGAAATAAGGTTGGGAAAGCTATATATATCCACACTTCTAAAAGATAAAAAAAGTTGTTAAACTTTTTAAATTAAAATTAAATACACATGCTCCTTACCTTAAAGCTTGAAATGGATGAAAGCAAGAAAATTTTGTGAGAAAGAAGTTGGTGAGCACATTAAAACTTAATTATTAAATTAAATTTAAATGGACAAGATAATTAGGATTTAACTATTAAAACTAAATTTAATATTAAAGATTAATAATTTAGATATATTTAATTAACCTAATCAATATGTAGGTATTTATTTGTGGAAGCCAATTCAAAATTAGAAAATAAATAATAGTATAAAGTTCTTATGATGTTATTAATGCAAGAATGAAAAAAAAGAAGAAAAAAGATATCTATGAGATGCTTTCTCAAATAATATGTTTATATATGTATATATAAGATGATAGTCGAGATAATTTAAATGTAATATGTCTTCTAATCATATTTTTCTACTTTTTAATTTTAATTTAATTAAAAGTTGAATTATTTTATAAAATTTTGTGTTGAGTAAAATTTGGGGTTGAGGGGTTAGAATGAATTATTCTTTTATTAAGCTCATTGGTATTTTTATCCATCAATATTAGTTATTTTATTTAGAAGGTATCTAAAAGTAGAAACGAATATTTTAACCCGAATTTTCAATGTGAATTCTCTGTTGTAAAATGGTATTCCATCTCATATTTTATTTTATCAATACATGCCATGTGTACAATAATGATGTTATAAACATATACGTGACTTGCATTGATAAAATGAAATACGAGATAAAGTATTATTTTGCAATAGAGGATCTAAATTGTCTTACTTTAATAAAAGAAAAAATCAATTAAAAGGATTTTAGAAAGATATGAACACTTAAAATATGTGAGATATGAGAAATTTATGTAAAAGAAATGAAATACTACTAATTGTGAAGTGAAAAATATAGAGAATATTTTCTTTCTCTTGTATTCACTTATGTATTTTCATTACAAATTTACCTCTATTTAAATGCATATAAGATGGATAAATATACCATATAATAATATGATAAATTAAAAAATGAGTTGGACATCCATATTTGATTTGACTTTTACCTACTATTGATTATACATTTTCCTACTTAGACATATATTCATAACACTCCCTCTTGGATATTCATATACAAAAAATATGCCTTATTAAAACCTTACTAAAAAAAACTCTGTGGGAAAAGATCTTAGTAAAGAAAAAAGAGTACATCATTCTTGTATAAATACGCATTATAAACTGCTTCATTAAAAACTTTGCCACGAAAAACCCAGTGGGATAAAAACCTTGGTCAAGGAAAAGAGTACAATATGTATATGCTCCCGCTCATTCCAATAATATGTTTATGTCGATGCATTCCAATATCATATCTCAACTTTTCAAATGATGCAGTGGGTAATGCCTTTGTAAATAGATCTGCCAAGTTATTACTGGAGCGAATTTGATAGGTATCTATATCCCCTTTCTTTTGGAGTTCATGCGTGAAAAAAGAACTTTGGTGAAATGTGCTTAATTCTATCTTCTTTAATTTGGGTTATACATGTTGCATTATCCCTATATAGCACTATTGGAATTTCTTTACTAAATAAAAGATCACAAGTTTCTCAGATATGTTGAACGAGAGATCTCAACCATACACATTCTCGACTTGCTTTATGTATTGCCAAGATTTCATCATGATTCGAAAAAGTGACTGCAAGAGTTTGCTTTGTAGAGTGCCAAGAAATAGCAGTACCACCATATGTAAATAAATAACCTGTTTGTGATAGTGATTTGTGTGGATATGACAAATATCCAGCATCAACATATCCAATTAATTCTAACTTTGATTACTTTGAATAAAACAAACCCATATTTGTTGCTCACCAGAGATATCGAATGACCTGTTTAACACCATTCCAGTATCTTCTAGTTGGAAAAGAACTATATCTTACTAGTAAATTAACAGAGAATGCTATATTAAGTCTTGTACAATTAGCAAGATATGTTAGTGTGCCAATAACACTAAGATTTCTTTAGAACTAAGAGTTTCTTCATTGTCATCTCGAGGACAAAAATGATCTTTTTCCACATCAAGGGATCGAACAACCATGAGAAAACTCATTAGATAGGATTTATCTATGTTAAAACATTTTAATACATTTTTAGTATAACTTGACTGATGAACAAAAATCCCTCTAGTTAAATACTCGATTTGCAACCCGAGGCAAAATTTTATTTTTCCTAAATCTTTCATTTCAAATTCATCTTTCAGCAATGTTACCATCTCTATAATTTCTTCAGGAGTCCCAATGATATTTAAATTATCAATATAAAAAACAACGATAGCAAATCTAGACTTTGGCTTCTTAATAAAAATACGTGGACAAATAGGATTGTTGATATATCATTTTCTCAAAAGATATTCGATGAGACGGTTATACCACATACATCCACATTGCTTTAATCCATACAAAGATATTTGTAACTTAATTGAATATATTTTTTGGAATTTTGAATTATATTCTTTAGGAAGTTTTAATCCTTAAGAAACTTTCATATAAATGTCACTATTAAGTGATCCATATAGATAAAATGTTACAACATCCATTAGATATATATAAAGTCCTTCTGAAATTGTCTGGCTAAGTAAAAATCTAAATGTTATTACATCCACCACTGGAGAATATGTTTCCTCATAATCAATGACAGGTCTCTGTGAGAAACCCTGCGCTATAAGTCGTGCTTAGTATCTAATAATTTCATTTTTCTCGTTATGTTTTCATACAAATACCCACTTGTAGCCAACAGGTTTTACACCTTTAGGTGTTTCAACAATAGGTCCAAAAGCTTAACGTTTTTCAAGTGAACTTAGCTCTGCCTATACTGCGTCTTTCTATTTTGGCCAATCATTTCTTCATATACATTCATTAACAGGCTTCGGTTCATGATCCTTATTTTATATTATAATTTCAAGAGCTACTGCATATGCATTATATTGTCGATAATAATTTTATTTCGATTCCATCTTTTTTCTAAAGTGACATAACTTATTGAGATTTCTTCATTATCATTATTTTCAGGTATATGAACATTTTCTAAGGTTATTTCTTTAGTTATGTCAATTGTTTTTGGCATAGACTCTTGAGGAGTAGTACCAATAACTTTAGAAGTGTCAACTTGCTTATTTTGCTCCTTTTTTTCCTTGAATTTTTATTTTTGGAAGCGATGGATCTACCACGCTTCTGGTATGTCTTTGACTCCTTTGCTAGTATATTAGTAATTTATCATGTTGGGACATCAATACGAATAGGAGCATTGATAGCTGGTATATATGATTTTGTTATTTTTTTAATATTAGTAATTGCATCAGATAGTTGATTTGCAATATTTTGTAAGTGAATAATTTTCTGAACTTCCAATTTACATTGATTTGTGAGGATCAAAATGAGATAATGATGATGCATTTCACAAAATTTTTTATTTTTCCAACTGTTGTTTCTCTTCCCCTAATGTTGGGAAAATTGCCTCATCAAAATGGCAATCGACAAATCATGCCGTAAAAATATCATCCGTCAAGGATTCGAGATATTTAATAATTAACGGGGATTCAAATCCTACATAAATTCTCAGTCTTCTTTGAGGACCCATCTTAATGCATTGTGGTAGAGCAATTATGGCATAAACCGCACAACCAAAAACTCTTAGATGGGAGACATCTGGTTCTTGACCAGTGACAAGTTGTAATGGGGAATATTTATGATATGTAATTGGTTTTATGCGAAAAAGTGTTGTTGCATGCAATATGGCATGTCCCCAAGTAGAATTGGGTAGCTTTGTTCTTATTCTATGTATGTATGTGAGCAACATAATGCTCAATTGTAATCCCAGTTGATATACAATAATCATAAAAAACTTGGGATGTAAATTCTCCAATATTATCCATACGAATTTTCTTGATTGTATAATCCAAAAATTATGCACGTAATCGGATTGAGCAATGAGACTAGCAAATGCAACATTATGAGTAGATAATAAACAAACATATGACCAACGTGTCGATGCATCTATTAGTACCATAAAATATTTAAATAGTCCATAGGATAGAATAATAGGCCCACATATGTCTCCTTGAATTCGTTCTAAAAATGCCGGAGATTCAAAAATAACTTTCATTAGAAATGACCTTATAATTATTTTTCCATGAAAACAAGCAGCATATGAAAAATCTTTGGATAAAAGAGTCTTTTGGTTCTTTAACGGATGTCCATGATAATTTTTTATAATGTTTCGCATTATTATCAAACCTGGATGACCCAAATGGTCATGCCAAATGATAAATTTTTTTGAATTCATTGACTCTTCATCCATCACATTATAGGATTTAATTGAATTTATAAAAGTATAATATAACTCGAAAGAGTGTGCTGGTAGCTTTTCAAATATATGTTTTTTCCTTGAGACAATGGACGTAATATATAGATATTCAATATTTTTTTTATTTGTTATCTCAATATGATAACCACTACGACGTATATCTAAAACTTAGTAGATTTCTTTTCAATCTACTAGAAAACATAACGTCGTCAATTGTAAATTTTATGTCACTAGGTAATAAAATATTAACTCTTCCATAACCTTCAATAAAGTTTGCAACACCAAATATTGTGCTTTAGCTTCAACTAATATGAGATGGGAAAAATATTTTTTATCTTTGAGAATTGTGTGTGTTGTTGCGCTATGTGCTATGCATAGAGTTTCACCATTAGCTTTAACTCCAATTGCATGATTCATATTTCTTCATGAAAATAATTATATAAAAAAAATGAGTAATGAGAATTAAATACCAAATATATTTCTTTATTTATTATCAATATATAGGTAAAACTCACTAAAAATTCCAAATTATACAGAAAATAAAACACACCAAAAATCACACTAAAGATCTCAAAGCATATACTAAAAACAAAAATACACCAAAAGTAACATACTTGGGATAACTTATTGCGAGGATATCCCTTCAAACCACATTGATATTTTCCCATCACCATTTAACTTCTTAAAGTTTCCATTAGGATTCTTAAATAAATCTGCAACATCCAACTGCGTAAAATCTATTGGATTATAATGCTCAATAAAGTTTGTCTCCATACCTTTTCATTTTTCTTTCAGTGAAGCCTGATATAGACCAACAAGATGCTTAGACGTACAACAAGTACGTCTCCAATGTCGTTTCATGCCATATATATGATAGTTGTTTCATTAGTCTTAGGAGTTTTGTTTTGCAATCTATTTTCTTCTTGTTTTTATCCATTATTCTCCCACTTTTGATGGTGAGTTACAGTTCTCTTGAAATTTGAAGAGTTTTGATTATAATAACTTCGACCATGATCACGACCACAACCATCACCATGACCGTATCCATGACCACGTACTCAATATCGATTATGCCCAAAATCATTAACAATCGCAACATTCACTTCAGGAAATGGTGTTGATCCAGTTTGGCGGGATTCATGATTTTTTATCAATAATTTATTATTTTGTTCAGCAACAAGAAGACATGATATCAACTCATAATACTTCTTAAAACCTCGCTATTAATACTGTTGTTGCAGAAGCATATTAGAGGTTTAAAAAGTAGAAAATGTATTTTCTAACATATCTTTATCAATAACACTTTTTTCACATAACTTTAACGAGAAATGATTCTAAACATTACCGAGTTATACTCACTTACACTTTTAAAATCTTGCAATCACACGTGCATTCAATTATAGCGAACTTTAGGAAGTATTATTATCTTTTGATGGTCATACCTTTTTTTCAATTTTTTCCAAACGACATATGGATCTTTCACTGTCAGATATTCAGTTTTTAATCTTTCATGAAAATGATGACGAATAAATATCATTGTCTTTGCGCGATCTTGTAAGAATGCTTTATTTTCTTATTTTATTATTTCTCCAAGGTTCATAGCATCGAGATAGATTTCAGCATTAATAGTTCATACCAAATAATTATTGCCAGAAATATTAAAAACAATAAACTCGAGCTTGTAAAATTCGACATTCTTGTAATATTACCTTGACTAGGATTCCAATAATATATAATCGTATTGATAACGTGTTGTAAAATAAATAAAATACTACTAATTGTGAAGTGAAAAATATAGAGAGAATATTTTCTTTCTCTTGTATTCAGTTGTGTATTTTTATTACAAATTTGCATTTATTTATAGACATACAAGATAGATAAATACATCCTATAATAACATAATAAATTAGAAAATGAGTTGGACATATTTGATATTTACCTATTATTGATTACACATTTTATTATTTGATTAAACATATAAAAGTTTTTCGGCCATCAATCCTTGTCTCATTTTGGCCTATACAGAAGATGAATTGGCTCAACTTCTTCTATAGCCTATGGATCGATCAACTCATAGGATAATTCGAATTCTCCCTTTTCTCTTTTATTTAATAACCACATAATTGGGTGACAATTTTAAGCAAAAAGAAATAATAATTATATAAGAAGAGGTGCACATCCTAACTATTCAACCACTTAATTATCCTTTTAAATAAACTTAAAGCAAGCACAAAGAAAATCTCACAGCTCAAAGGTATTAATAGGGGTATAAAAAAAATTGAATTGAGCCAGCAAATATTTTTTAAATTTAATTTAATTTTTTTTATCAAATTCAAAATTATATTTAAATTTGATTTAATTATTAAATGAATCAAACTTGAATAAACTTTAATAAAATCACTATGCAAATAGAACTTGAACAACTTAATATTTTTAAAGTTATAAATTTTATAAAAAAAATCAAATTTGTTTTGATAAATTTAAAAAATCAAGATTAAATAAATTTTAAATTAATTTATTTAAAATTAAATGTCGAATTTTTAAATTCACTTTAGCTGCTAATTTAAATTTCTTGTTCCCATTCTAATCTAAACGGAACAGCCCCTCCTGAAGCCTGGCTATCTTCCTTTCAAAACAAGCAATCTAATTGACCCCTGTTATCTGGGGTACCTATTTTCAAGCATTGCTGACTGTCCAAACGCTCATCAGCATACAGACACGTGTGCTCTATTTCTGCAACGCTGCTGTCTCAGATTTACCGTACACAATCACTACTTTCCAGGCTCAAATTCTGCAATTCTTTCGCTTTTTGACAGTTACTGCATTTTGTCTTATATTGGTGGGAGTTGGAGTTAAAGTTGGTAAAAAAACCATTTCTTTTTGTAAATATATTGATTCAATTTTGGAGGGCTTTTTGAAAAGATGGAAGGATTGGAAGAACCCTTTGTTCGATTTCAGGGTTGAATTCTGAAATGGCCATTGTTACAGGTATTGGAAAAAGGTCACTGTTTCTTTTCTCCATTACCCCTTCACTAACCATTTTCTTCAATTGAGTTGGTATTAAAAAATAAATAGATATCCTAGCTACTTTTATTGTGAATATTTTAGTAATTTCTTTCTTTTTATTGGATAAGGGTGCATTCTTTATTGGAAATGAGGATGTCTAGATTTTCCTTGCTGCTTTAATTGTTTTTTATGTGTGTATGTATGTTTTTTTAACAGGCAGCCAACTGGGTCTTGCAGATTTGGGGCTAACCGTCCATTTCTAGTGCATTTTTCCAGAGTTTTGAGTGAGCACCCCTCTCTAGACTTTAATCGGAAAATGGGTTTGTATTGTATGCATCAATCTGATTCAATTTATTGCTTTCTTTCGTTGTGGTTTTTGCTATGTTGGAAATCTTAGTCTAACTTCTCTGGTTGTGTTGATCTTTGTCGTTGGATAAGACGTGGAAATTGAAAGAAGGTTAGCATTAGCAATATAGGTACCCTTTGTAAGATAAATCTGAACCTGAAGTTGCATTTCTAGGAATCAGAGAGCTTCAGATTGCTGATTATAAGCCCAAAAATTTCATAGTAGTCACAGTCTTGTGCACTTTTATCTAGATATGTCAAGGACGCCATCTCTGTATATAATCTTCATCTACATATGGTTGTGGTCGCATAAGAATTTGTAATCCTTTCTCTCATGCTGAGTTCTTGAACTTCATTTATAGAGTAAGGACACCTATGTTCTTGTGGAGTTCAATTTGCAGGAACCTGTTAGAAATTTTGGGGCTATAATCCATTCTCTCATGCTATACTGTGAATATTGAGTGATATAAGTCTATTTTGGTTATTCTAGTGATTTAATTATTTTTACACTTCACAATTTACATATAATTTATTTCAGATGTGCGTCTTTATCTTTTATTGTCTTTCTGTGCAACCGTAGTTTTGAGTATCTACTAAAACAGGGATAACATTTATAATATATTTTGAGGTTTAATTTCAGTTAGAAGTTGAAGTGGTCTTATCCAGTGGTAGATTGTGAAGTATTGTGTTCATGAGTCATTACATATTGAACCCAGTGTTAGACCATGAAGTATTGTATTCATAACTTATTGAAGTGGTCCTTTGAGAACTGGCATATATTTCACCTTCAAACATTGTATTCATAGTTTTCTCTCTTGTTTTTTTATCAGTACTTTGATATGTGGCCACATTGTTTCAGGGTGTAAATGAGTCAAGGGGGATATCATACATATGTGGGACGCATAGTGTCACTCCTTGATAGGTGAGTACCAAATGATAGGAAACTTTATAATTTTTCTGTGAAAGGTAGGGTCTTGATGTTCCCAGTTTTTAGCCTAATCCCCAATGTCCCTCGTTTCATTCTACAAGAGTTTGGAACTCTTGTCATTGTGCTATATCCAGGTTTCTTAGTAGTAATTGCTTGTCATTTTGTTTTATTTAATTTTTTGAATAAAACCTGTTAAAGTTTTCTCTTCTTTTATATCTTGTCCCCAGTCTTTTCTTGTATGCCAGAATTATGAATTTGCAGCACAACCTAATTTCAAACTTGTTTCCAGGTTTTATGTAGGCCCAGTTATCAGGCTTCTGGCGGTTCTGCAAGTTATTATTGTTTCTGCATGGAGATGGATGATATCTTTTCTCACCTGCTAACCTTAAGTTCCTGTATAGCCCATCAATTAATCCAATTTATTGGTAAGTTTTTTGTTTTACTATATTTGTTCGTAGGTGCTGTAAGACGTCTCTCTATATCATCTCCTGAACATTGGATTTGCATTGTCTAATTTTTCTCCAAAACCTGTTGTTTTTTCTATTTGTATTTTGTTGTTGCAGAAGACCTTTTGTTAAGAGATGTGAGTAAATGCTTAGAAGATTCAGAGATCAATTCTTCTGGACAACATCCAACATCTGAAACCCGTAACAATTACAATGTTTCTTCTTTGGATTGTGCATCTTTTTCAAGATATTGTAACTCCAGCTCAAGCTTTGGTTTTCATGAAAGAGATGTCTCATATCTCGAGGATCTATCATTCATAAATTCAGGATTAGAAATCGTAAATAGAAATTACTGTAGGGGTGTCCGCTTCATTTTTAAAGGGTAAAGTTATTGCTCTAATTTTTTCTTTTGAGCCTCCTCTATTACACGAATCTGTCATTATATCTATTATATGATTTCAGAATCAATGCTTGACACGTAATATTAATGCTAATCAACTTATAATGTAATTATTTAATATTTCCTGTCAGTTAACTTCGTTACTTTCCCATTTTAAATGAAGTTGGTTACTATATTTGTAGGTTGATGCTCCCCATATTTTGTTTTGAATTTGCGTGGAGATCAGCATTGGCATCTTGGAGATGTTTTCATTATCATATGAGATGTATGCAAGCTAACGTGCAGAGGTAAAAGATATGCTTTGATTTTAAAAAGTACTTCTACAAAATTAGAGAAGCATGTCTAGTTGTTCAAGTAAACATTTGACTATTGTTTCTTGTGTAAATAATCTTCATTTTGCAATTTTTAGCATTGTATCTCGAGTGCTTAAAACTTTGCATGGGTCTTCTGATGACATTGGGTGGTTGCAATTTGCTCCTGGAATGGCTCCGGTGGAGGATGGTTCAGCTCGGTTCCTGGAGCTGCTACAAAGCATTAGGTACCAAATTCATTTGATCATCAAATATAAATTGATTTATTTCGATGTTCCCTCAACTGTCAATAACTTGTTACTACAACAAGGCTGATTCCTGAGAAGCTCTTTTGTTGACAATTACTCAAAATGCTTGACTGAAAGTTAATTGTTGGATGTTGACAATTTCCCAGGCTATTATTTATTCTCTTGTCCGTAGAGATGATTTATGTCTTTGTGGAATTAGCTTTACCCAGAATTAAAGCTGTAGCTTTAGTTCAGAATCCATCAATTTGATTTTTTAGGGTAATTAGATGTGTTTTCTCGTATGGATGTGTGGCAGCATGGGCACATGGCTCAGCTTATCAACAAGGATCTACAAACTAGATGCCCTGTTGATACTTCTTTTTATGTTCAACTTATCTTCAGAACTTTGTATTAGGAAATTGAGAAACAGCCAATGGTTTGAGAGGTATATTTGCTTTTAATAATCAAAATCTACACGCTATTGAGTCATATTGACTACTTTCCATCTAAATGGAATTATCACCAGATATGGGAAATGATCTTAAATCATGATAAATGATATATTTTCTTTTGAGTAGTTTTAACTGATATTATTTTATCAGTACAAGTAGAAACTTTTCTGGGCTGTAGGCCTGAGATTCACATGAATCACCAAATGCCAAATTTACTCTTAGCTGAAAATATTGAGAAAACCTAAATCTTCTTAAAATAACTACAATCTTTTTTCTCATTTTTCCTCGAGTATATAGATCTGAACCAACCAAAACCAAATTAGCATAGAAGGTTTCATCAGAAACAAATATGTATGAAGTATAAGGATGGCAGGAAACTCAGCCTTTGTGCCACAACCACATACGAATCAGGTTATAAGAACCTTGAACAAAAAAGACAAATTAGCAAATAATGACAAAATTATTATTATTGATCCCAACTAAAAAAAAAAAAGAGAAAGGAAAAAGAAAAAAGAAAATGAGAACATCCAGTGAGAAGCAAATGCTGGATCTTGGCCTAAACTTCACATTTTTTTCGAAGTTTTCCTTCCTCCACAATGTTCTATTTAAAAATCAAGCCAGAATCAGTTGCATCTGAAATGTCACATGGTTCATGAAATTTCCGCGCAGTCAAACTGACATGAGCCTGAAGCTTCCCTCCAAATCCAGATTGCACATTTTTAAATCTAATGTAGAATGTAGGCATAGATTTTCTTTTCCAAAAGTTTTTGGAGAATAAACAGGAAAGAATGGAGTTAGACACATCCAGAAAAGATAACACAGGAAATGACTTGTAGAGATCTGTGAGAAGATTGTTTGCTTTTTGGAGTTTTAATCAGTCTAAATTGAACACTTGCATAGCAATTGGACTTTAAAATACATAAGAAGTGTTTATTAGCATGGCATTTCTATGATTTTAGGCTGTTTTTGCAAGTTGGTAAATATTGATAGAACTAAATGTATCAAAAAAGCTGAAAATATTTTAAAGCATTGATCGAGAATCAACTTAAAATTGTTATATACACTTTTCTCTTATATGGATATCATGTTAACTTTTACTTTTGTGGTTTGAACTTCTTTAATGTTAACTAATTTCGGACAATCTTTTCTAATTTGACTTTGATGTTGATAAAAATAATAATTTGAGGGAACATTAATCACCTTTAGTTTTGAAATCTACTGTGTTTATATAGGAATCTTTACTGCTGTATTCTACTTGCTAATTATTTGATTCAGTATGTTTGGACATACCTGAAACTATGTATTTTCCTTTTCTCTCTTGAAATCATGCTGAAACAAGTATAACGGCAAATATAACTCACTTCTAACTCACTCCTTCCTCAAAAAATGGAAAAATATCCGTGTCTGTGATCTCATATTACTTTTCCCAATCTATAGTTCGGTTCAAATTTTTATCGTTGTAAACGTCAAGTGTAGGAGAACCATAAATCTGATCACGTGCATCTATTATATCTTGCCTTCTAGGAATGGGCTGCACAAACTACCTGATTCTTTTGTTTACCTGCTGATTCCAGGTTTAACGAGTTCCATTGCCATGAATTTTTAGTTTGCTTCTCAAACATGATGGAGTAATATATTATCTTCTAAATGTATTTCTTAGGACTTTTCAGCAATCATGGCCCCTTGTATTTTGTGAGTACCAAAAGGTTTTTTTCAAAGATGGGTCTAGCCTGCCATATTGCTAAAATTCACAGTGAGGTACTTCGAATTTTTAGTTTTCATGAATTCAAACTGAAATTGCTGTGATCATTTCTGCTACAAATTCGTTTTGTCTAGCCTCTCACTTTTCGTGAAGTAAATGGCTCCGTTTCTTCTGAATGCCTTGTGTAGGCATCAGTGGAACACAATGCTTGGGAACTAAAGCAGTATATTGAGGAGCTATACTGGGGATCCGGCAAGCGTGTGATGTTGCTCGGTCACAGCAAGGGAGGAGTTGATGCTGCAGCTGCTTTGTCGATATATTCACAAGAATTGAGAGATAAAGTTGCAGGATTGGCACTAGTGCAGAGTCCTTATGGTGGAACACCCATAGCATCTGATATTCTTCGTGAAGGCCAGGTTGCTGACAGGGAAACCCGGAGGATCATGGAGTTCTTGATATGCAAACTGATTAAGGTAACAGTTTTGTTGCTTATGGAATAAGGTATAACATTGATGCACCAGGCGATATATGTAGTATGATGTGGAGATCAAGAAATATCTTGCATTTCTTGGGCCACTCTCATGATGACAGGGCCCGGGAATCATGTGCCTTTGAACTGTAGCATCCTCAGGTAATGCATGGCCATTCTGTTGGGCGGGCTAGGGCTAGTACTTAATGTGAGATGTTGCAGTTTTGGGTGTAGGCATTACGGGTTGAGGGGTTTTGCTAATTTTTTTGGCCTAACTTGAGTTTGGCAGTCTTAAAGTACCTTTAGCCCAAGCCAAGTCCGACAAATACTGAAACCGCACTTTGCCGTCCGTATTGGATAGGCAGGTTAGGGCAGTTTTGGGGGTTTGACATTCTCATTTTCATTTTATCGTCTCATATGGTTGAATTAAAAGTATAATTATTTATCTACAGTACATTTATTTTCTTCTCATCTATAATTAGATTCAATATGTTTTACATAATAAATTATAATTAAAGTATTTAAAATATCGCCTAATAAAATATCATCACAAATTAGAAACTCCAACTTGTAATAATAGCAAATAACAAATACATGATTCAATATACTAGCATCAAATACAAATCTAGAAGTCATAAATCTATTGCTCTCAAAAGTAAAAAAATTTACTAAAATATCAATACAGTTCATGGTACTAAATTTAAAAATCTTCCAAGCAAAACATCTAAAATATCATAATAAATTGTAACTAAATTATGTGGCACTAAATTATACTCCCTCTATTCAAAATATATTGTTCCTATTTTCTTTTTGCGGTGTCGCAAATAAGACTTTATTTTCTAAAATAGAATTTCTTTTTCAAAACATTTATTTAAATAATGATGCAAAACCACTAACTTTCCAGTTCAAGTACTACTTGTAAGGCAATAGTTTACAAGTACAGTTTTTAAACTTTCATGTAAAACTTCATGTCCGGTCAAACTAGACTCAAAATTTTGGGAGGGAAGAAGTACTGTATAAGAGTAATGAAGACCAACCCATCCAATCATCAACCTCCAATAGCAGTACAGTTTGAATTGGCGATTGGTTGGGGCGGTTTAGTGGTTTTGTTGAACACCTCCAACTGCAGTCACAGTTTTCTCCTTATGCCTTGAAGAGAGACCTGTTTGCATCATGGAGATGCATATGAAATGCCTTTATGGTACTGAGAAGCAGTTGAGAATTTTAAAATTTCAGGAAATAACATCGAAACTGCATTTGGTTTATCCTGAGTTTTCACAACCGTGCCAATATTCCACAAGTGACTAAATTAATACTCCTAAAAATAAAAAAGACCGACAGCAATTTATTTTCCGAGATATTTATTGTGTCTGTATTCACCCGATTAAAGAATATTTGTTAAATAATTTTGGCACACAATCGAACACTTTTACATTTATTTTTATTTTTATTTTTGTTTTTTAATAATATTCTAAAATTCATGAAGATCAAATGGCATCTGTTTAGGCTAGATTCCTGCACGAGACACATACTCTTTTGGATAGTGGAATAGATAACCCCGTAAATTTTGTTTTCCCTGAGAAGTAGACACGTTATCAGCAATATATACCACTTTTTGAACATAAAAATGAGACCTCAAACTTCTAATTTTTTTTTCCCAATTGACCTACTATTCATCAATGAAATATTGAAGGGTGATGTGGATGGGGTTTCTAAGGAATAAAAATAATTTTTATTTTATTTTATATTTTTCAAATTTTAGAAATATTTAAAAAGAGGTAAAAACAATGTTACTAAACATAGGCATACATAAGAATAGCTGCATATATTGGAATTTCATCTTCAGTTGGTAATAATTGAAACTCTCAACTTGTTTCCTTTACGTTTATTTATGTGATTGTTTTCTGTCTCTCAAAGTTTAAATTGTTGATCTGAATGGGATTTTGTGGAACAGTTTTTTGTATTCTTAAAATCAAGTCATATGCCTACTAAATAATAATAATTTTCATGCTAAGGGTGATATACGAGCACTGGAGGATCTCACCTATGAGAAGAGGAAGGAATTCATTCAAAACCACAAACTTCCTGATAATATTCCTATCATCTCCTTCCATTCTGAAGCAAGTGTGGCACCAGGTGTTATTGCAACAATGTCGCACATTGCACATCCAGAACTTCCCTGGCTTCCTCGGTTTGGCAGTGAGGACGCAGAAGATGCTGCCCTTGCGGCACGAAAGGTGCCTGTTATAGTTCCTGTTTCTGCCGCAATGGCTCTGTGTGCACTACACCTGCAACTACGTTATGGGGAGAAGAGTGATGGTCTTGTGACATGTCGTGATGCTGAAGTTCCAGGTTCTGTTGTTGTCAAGCCTGACCGGAAACTTGATCATTCCTGGATGGTGTACTCCTCTTGGAAGAAAGACCCTAGTGAGCCTGATGCCTGTGAAATGTGTGAAGCTCTGTTGACTATGCTCGTCGAACTTGGAACAAAAGTTCAGAATTGATGATAACAAGTGCCTGAATGATGCAATGTCAAAGGTTTTCGATATTCTTGTGTTGCTGTCTGTCTTGCAAAACAGCTAGAAGTTGCCAACAAAATTGCGATCCGTTTATTTTATTTTGGGTTGCAAATGTAAAACAATGTCGGTATCCCTCGATCTGGCTGTTAAAACACCTCGGTGAAACTAAACCCGTGGTTTACAAAAGCATTGTTTAGTAGCTGCTAATTTATTGTTCTGTACGTGGGTGACTGGTTGTCATCTGCTAGACAACCTAGCCTACAGTATCAGCACTTTGCTGTTTCATAATGCTAAATTATCACTACAATATAAAAGAATATTAGTTATAATATAAAAGTTGTTAGTAATTTTAATATTAATTAATAAAAAAATTATTTTTTTAAATAATAAATTTTATAAATTATAAGTTTAATAGTGATAATAATTGTTTTTAAGTTTTTTTATTAACAATTATTGATATATGTATAGTAATAATAAAAAAATTATTATAAATTATTGTGATAATTTTTTTATTAGTAGGTTGTCAATATATATGTCTCAAGTCAATAGTGATAACTTAAAAAATTAGTTTTTGTTAATATTAAGCTATATTATGGCAAAATAAAAATTATTTTCACTTAGTATATGTCATATTGTTATTCAATTCTTTGCCACTAATATATTTCATTTTTTGTAGTGGAAGTACGGATCAAGAAAGGGCTAATTAGAAGATGCAACAACTCTTAAGCCCTCCACTCTCTCTCTCTCTCTCTCTCTCTCACTCTCTCTCTCTCTCTCTCTCTCACATACACACACATTGATTGCAGAGGAGCTAAAATGCTTGTTATAGTGGTAATGTTTGAAAAAATGCAGATTTGTGTTTAGGGTTACTGGCATTTTGGTAACTATATCAAGTTCCCTACTTTGTGTACATTTTCAAACAATGTGAACAAGATGCTAGCTATAAACTAAACTTTTTCTTTTTTTTGCATTCTAAAATTCTACTGATTGATCCACTGGAGACAATGGGCATGCAGCAATGTTAATTTCTAGGTGAAACAACTATGAGTCATCATAAAATAGATGCAGTTATGGACCCAAGTGTATGTATACATGTGTCTCTGTGTATAAATATATATACATGTATGTATGAAGGTGTATAAATATAATTGGCATTGAGATCCATTTTGAAATTAAACTATATGCACCAAAATATCCAGCATTCAGTATATAATTAGAAGGAGAGCTCTAAATGCCGCTGCTCCATGGAAAGATATGGTGGTAATATGGGCTAAAGAATGGTGATGGGCCCATAGTTAGTTCACTTGTCAAAGCCCACTAAATTGCTTAGATCCAAACACCATTATATTAGTAGGCCCATCCTGGTCCCAGTTAATTTAACTGGTGTGTGGCCTTCTGATTAATAAAATTGGACAAAAAATATACACTATAGTACGTAGCATTGAATGTCTTTTACTGTTCTAAAAGTTGTAATCGATTCAAAGATCTAATTCAAATAGCCACGTTTGGAGTGTAGTCCCGCTGCGAGAAATAATTACTATCACACTGGCCAACAATTCTTTTCTACTGCAACATAATATTTTGCTTAATTATAATAAATACTTGAAGCTGGAACAGCTATTGAATTGAAGATGGCAATGATTGATGAGGTTTTATGTGAGGCTTGAACTAATAGGTTAAACATCTCATTTATGATCTTGACATGGCTAAAAAAGAAAAATATCAAAATGAAGAAGAAAAAAGAAAAGTGTGAATTTGATACTGTGGTGTCTTCTGATCATATGTTCTAACTAATTTTGGGAAGATTTAATTAGAATGAAATCCAGTAGAGCTCTGTCTAGTAATTAATACAAGTCATTTGTTTGCCTTTTTCTGATTAATTTTTTTTTAAAAAAAAAATGTATTTTTTTTTGCTTTTCCTTTTTATACTTCCAACATGAATGGAATCTTATGGTTTAGAGTTTCAGCAATAGAAAGTAAAAAAGTTTCTGCTATGTTTGAATCTTGGATTTCAATTGAGGTAAATAATAAGAAAAATTATTTTTTCACTAAATTATGTAACTTTGTGCTTATGGTTTGGACAAATCATGGATGAAGTAGTACTATTTTGCACAACTTGTGATCGGATCAGACCGTTTTAGGACAAATTTTTCAACAAACTTGCTTGACTTTATATAGGCTTGCAAATGTTACAGCCTTGAAATCATTTCTACCACCATTATAAAGTGCTGCATGCATTTGTTAGAAATGCAACTACTAGGAAATTAAGATATACCAGATTATCTTATGAATCTTTCAGGTTTAAAGTAATAATATTACATCGCTTCTTGTTATATCTTCTGCAGTGGCTCGATCGTGACATGAGCGTTAAATAGGTTTGAAAATCAGTTTTGTTTTTATAAGGGTTAAAATCATTTTATCAAAAAGAAAACAAAAAAAAAAAAAAAACACCTCTACTCTACCAAATTTCCCATAACTTCAACATGGGATAATGTCTTAAATCCTTTTACAAAATTGCCAACTGTGAGCTGTCCATTCTTTAATAGCTCTCCGTACTTATTTGTTTTGAAAGGTCATTTTGCGTAAGGGACGGAGCCGTGGACTCATAAGGCTAGTCGTTCACTTTTAACTCCATTTAATTTTAAATTCAACTACATAAAATTTTAAGTTTATAATAAATTTTATATATAAATAATTAAATTTTTAAAATTTTATCCCTCTATAAACAATATTTTTTTTAAATATAATTAAAAATATCTCTTTGCTATTGTTTTTGAGAAAAATTTGAATCCTAAAATTTATAGCTCCAGCCCTACCCTCATTTTCATATATTTTGGATTATATTAGAAAACAAAATTAGCAAACGGATCACTTTCATTAATAATAAATTTCCGGGATAAATCAGCAGAGGTTCCTAAAGCTACAGAAACATGATCCTGACGGTGTGCAAAATCAGGTGAATTCAATTTTACGGCAGAAAAATCTACCGGAAAATGCTTGAGGGTGCAAGCTGCCGCATACATGTTGTTTGGAGAATGCAATAGCAAATCAATGCATTTGAACTATTATCCTTAGAGGAAACCTAATAACAGAAGAACAATTAAAGGAGAAGATAGACCAAAAAAAAAGGTTAAAATAAATAAAAATAAAATAAAATAACATGATTTTCTTTTAAAAAATACCTTCATTTTCTTTCAGAAAATACCATTAAATTCATAATGCGGTCCACACCAATGCTGTAAAGATATTCATAAAAAAATCACTTTGTCGGATGGGAATAGTTACTGGAGAACAAAAAAGAAAAAAAAAAAATGGAAAGAAAGTTAAAAATATTTAATTTCATGATTTTCGTTTAATATGTGCACAAATAATGTATGTTTTCCGTATTTCAGAAAAAAATTATCATACAGGATTCATCTGAAAGAGGTAGAAAATGGTGTCCATAGCATTTGGAAAGCTGTGCAGGGAATCAAGTTTTGAGTTGCCATTGTTTTGTCCAATCAATGAAACATATTAATATATACACACACACATACAGAGGAGCAGATATTAAGACTGCATGCATGAAAGTAGTTTTTCCATCCTAAAATGCAGCAGAAATTTAACCCTACTTTGGTGAAAAATTTTATTGCATCGACTAAGAAACAGTACGTGCGATTAGTTTCTTGTGGCAAAACAGTGTACTCACGAAAAAAACTGTGTTTTATCGTACTAAATATTTGAACTAGTTGTTCCTTATTTATGTAAGTTACTTCTAAGCTACAATTTTTCTTTAATTTTTGTGCAGGATGTATGTCGCCACCTAGTTTTTGTGAGAGGAGAATGTCAAACAATAGAATTTTTACATAATAATTTTCAATTTTTATTCTTCTCGATTTGAGGCAATATATGGATACAATTACATTCTAAAATAAGGAAACAAATTATAATCACATCCTAAAAATTAGGAAAATAAATTGTTTCTATATTTATGTACAACATTGGTCAACTAATTAGATTTCTATAATTAATGACAGAATCAATCTAATATTGCATATAACTCATGCAAACACTCTTCCTCAAATTGGTGCGTAGATATCTATCATGCCCAACTTATCAATTATACTATGAAACACCTTCCTTGAAATTGACTTTGTGAACATATCTGCTAACTGACTTTTGGATTGAATAAATATGAATTATATAATCTTTTTATTGAGGTTCTTTTTGATGAAATGATGACCAACTTCAACATGTTTAGTGCGATCATGTTGAACAGGATTTTGTACAATTTCGATGGCCGCCTTATTTTCACAGTGAAGATTCATAGGTTTAGCATAATCAATCCTAAGTCTTTTAGTATATTCCTTATCCATAACAATTCGCATACACCATGAGTCATACCTCAAAATTCAGCTTCAGCACTTGATCTTGCTAGCTACTACCTTCTGCTTCTTGCTTTTTCAGGTGATGAGATTACCTTCCACAAAAGTAAAGTAGCCAGATGTGGACCTTCTAGTTGTTTAATCACCTGCCCAATCAGAATCTTTGTATCCTTCAATGATAGAGATACAATTTTTTGAGAACAACAAACCTTTTCCTAGAGCACTCTTCAAGTATTTTAAGATTCGATACACCGCTTCCATATGTTCTTCACTCGGTGCATGCATGAACTGACGCACAACTTTCACTGCATAAGCTATATCTGACATATGTGTGATCAGTAGATTAATCTTCTAACTAACATCTGTTAACGACTGTTGTTTGCTGGAGTTTGATCTGGGAGAATTCTGAACTTATGATTCATTTCTATGGACGTTTCTGTTGGTTTATAATCAAGCATTCCAGTTTTGGTTAGAAGATCTAACATGTATTTTCGCTGTGAAAGAAAGACTCCGTGTCTAGATCTTGCTACTTCAATTCCCAAAAATATTTAAGTTGTCCGAGATCCTTCATTTCAAACTTACTGGCTAAATACTCCTATAAAGCTTTCATTTCGCATGGATCATCTCTTGTCAAAACTATATCATCAACATATATAATTAAAGTTGTTACTTTTTCTTTTTTATGTTTTATAAACAAAGTATGATCTGAGTTATTTTGCTTATAGTCGAATGCCTTTATTATAGTCAAGAATCTTCCAAACCATGCTCTAGGCGACTATTTCAGCCCGTATAATGACTTCTTCAGTTTTCAAACTTCAGCTTTACACGAAGAACTACTTTTAACTCCTGGTGGTAGCTCCATGTAGATCTCTTCTTCCAAATCTCCATTAAAGAAAACATTATTAGCATCAAATTATTGCAAAGGCCAGTCTTGATTTGTTGCTATATATATAAGAATGCGAATTGTATTGATATTGGCTACTGGTGCAAAAGTATCTTAATAGTCTACTCCATACCTTTGTGTATATCCCTTCGCAACTAGTCGGGCTTTATATCTATCAATACTTCCATTTGCTTTGAGTTTCATCGTGAACACCCATCTACATCCAATTATCTTCATTCCTTTAGGTAATGGAACAAGTTCCCAAGTAGCATTTTTTTGTAGGGCCTCCATCTCTTCGTTCATCGCCTTTGTTCATTTTCGATTTACTAATGCATCCTACACATTATTAGGAATATAAACAGTGGATAGTTGATTAACAGTAAATATATATGATTCAAACAACCTATGAGAGGACACATATTTGTTAATTGGGTATTTGGTCTTAGATTTAAGATCAGGTTCATATTATTATTTATTTTTTTTGGAACTCCCTTATTCAATCATTGCGGATATTTAGGTGCTCTATTTTCTATAGGAACATATGTTTCATTAGACTCATCAAATATAGGATTTGTATTTACCTGAGGAGAAACATTCTGGATTGATTCTTCAGTTAATGGTGTAGACGTGGGCAACTCTAAGAGTGTCGGAATATCAAGAAAAACCAATGCTTATTCGTGAGAAATTAATGATCCACCCTCTGTTTCAGGGTTGCTATCATAACCTTGTTGCATATCATTACAACCTTGTTGCTTAAAATGTTCATTCACCTCTTCTAACTTGAAAAACTCATAATCTCTGCCATTATCATTCTCTTGTTGAACATTCTTTTCACTTAAGCTCCCCCTCTGAAGAGAATTTCAAGGGGCTCCACCTGAATAATAAGGCTCTAATACATGAAAAGAGGCATCTAGAGTCACATATAACTTTTGGGTTTGTGGATCATAACACTTATATCATTTTTGAAATTCACAATAGTCAACAAGACATTGTTTTGCACATGGATCAAGTTTATTTTGCAAGATTTTTGGGATGTGAACATATATAGTATAATAAAAAACTCGGGGTTCAAGATTCAGAAGATAGGGAACTGAAAGTAAGTAATGCATTTTTTATTGAGGAGTTTGAAAGTCTATTATTCGAGAAGGTGTTCGATTGATGAGATAGGCAACAGATTTCACAGCCTCACCCCAATAAAACCAAGACATGTTCATGCCAAAAAGGAAGGCACGAGCTATCTCCAATAGTTGTCTATTCTTCCTCTCTGCCAATCCATTTTGTTGCGGAGTATAAGTGCATAAGGTTTGGTGATGAATTTCGTGGTTGCTTAGAAAATTTCTGAGAGAGGCACCTACAAACTTAGTACCATTGTCAAATTGCAAAATACAAATTTGCTTTTGGTACTGAGTGTATATCATTTTGTGAAATTCCTAAAATGCTCGACACACCACTCTTTTTTATAAGCAATGACACCCAAGTCATTCTAGTGCATTCATCAATAAATGTCACAAAGTAACAAGCTTTAGAAATAGAGGAAACCTTTGCAGGACCCCAAACATCAGAGTGAATAACCACATAAAGTTCTGAACTTTTATTCAAATTCGGTAAATAAGAAATACGGTGGCTCTTAGCTAGTTCACAAATATCACAATGTAAATCCAAATTATTTAAAACTAAAAAATTTGTGGTTGTAATTTTTTAAGATAACCAAAAGAAAGATGTCCTAATCTCCGGTGCCATAACTATATAGTTGCTCGAGCTTTTTCTCCACTGTTAGCTTGATTTGCCTGACTGATTTTCAGTCCACCATTTTCTGTCAACTCCAAGTAGTAGAGTTTGCCTCGTCTAACACCACAACCAAGAATCTTCCTGGTTAGAATGTACTGAAAGACACAAAATGAGGGTCAAAAAGTTACAGTGCAAGCAAAAATTGAAGTAATTTAGCTAACAGATAAAATATTATATTCAAGAGAAGGAACAACAAGGACGATATCTAATGTGAGAGTATTAGATAAGATAATAGATCCTTCCCCACTAATAGGAGAGGTACTACCATTGGCAGTGAAAATAACTGATTGAGGAGAAGAGAGAACAAATGTCAACTAGCTAGAATCTCTAGTAATATGATTGGATGCACATGTATCAATAATCCAAATTCTTAGAAGTTGTAGAGAATACAGATGTTTTACCAACAATACCTGGATGGGCAACATTAGCTGTAGGCAGCGGCTGATTTTCTTCTGTAGATGTTACCATAGCTTTCCTAACAATCTTTTTATGAGGTTTCTTTGAAAAGTCCCACCACTCTGGATAGCCAATAATCTCGTAGCAACGCTGTTGTGAATAACTTTTTTTCCCGCAGTGTACATTTGAGGTTGTTAGCCTTTCCACATCATTGATTGTTTCGATTTTTTGATGATCCAAATGACAATCCTTGTCGAGTTTGATTAGCCAACATAGCCGAGCTCTCAAAGATTGGACGATAGCTCCCCATTATCTGCCTCTATTGATATTCTCTCATGACATATGCATATGTGCTCTCCAAATCGAGTTTTGGGTCTTTTCGCAAGATTTCTCCACGAACCTGATCAAACTCATGGTCAATCCCACTTAGAAAAATAGGAACTCAAAGCCTAGCTATTGCGGAGTGCAACTGGACTACCTCTTCGACTATTCTTCTTGAGAGGTAGTTCTATTATCAATTTCTTGAAAAATAGCAACAAGTTCATTAGAGTATGTTGATAATGGCCGACTATTTTCCTTGGTAGAAAAAGATCTCTGGTTCAACTAAAAAATACAGGTTTCGTCTAATCCATTATAAAAAGTTTTTTATACGGCCTCCCATATCTCCTTGGCTGTGGAGAGACGAATAAATCGCTGCATTAGCCATGGACTTATTGAATCAACAAGCCAACTTTTTACTCTATGATTTTCAATAATTTATGTTCCAAGATTGGGATCTCCAGATGCTAGTTTTTTTGTTTCTCTAATGAGATATCCAACTTTGTTGCATGCACCAATACGCATGTCCATGAGTTGAGACCATAATGGGTAATTGGTCTCGTCGAGGGTGATTTCAATTGGAAACGTGGAATTGTCTTGGTGTACGATAATCTACTGTGTTGATGCTGCGGTAAGCTCGGTTGATACAATTGTAGTGGTAGCCACTAGACTAAAAGGAGCTTTACGAGGGTGTTTTTCAAAATATGAACTTCGAGGACAAAAAAAAGAAAAAAATATGTAAACGATTATTTATTGCAAACTTTTTTGGAATCGAGCCTGCTCTGATACCATTTCAAATAATAGAGTTTCTACAGAATAATTTTCAATCTGTATTTTTTTCCAAATCAGAGGTAATATATGGATACAATTACATTCTAAAATAAGGAAACAAATTACAATCACATCTTAAAAATTAGGAAAACAAATTGTTTCTATATTTATGTACAACATTCATCAACTAACCAAATTTCTATAATTAATGACAAAATCAATATAATATTGCATATAATTCATGTTAATAGCGTAGTTGAGTGACAATTGGATTTCATTAAACAAAAATTGAACATTAAACATTAGAGCTAATGTGATATTTTTTTTATAGCAATATTTATTCGAATTTTTTTCTCCAAATTGGGAAAGGGGAGCAGAGAACACCAAAAAATGGCTTCATGAAAAATGAATAGGACATTTGTGATGAAGATAATTAAGATGTTAAAGATAGACTCACACGGATAAGTGATCACAAACTCAATCAAAAAGGTTGTAGGTTGAGTCATATGTAGACATTTGACAATGTTATATAAACTTTACGATATGAACATAATCGCAGCTTTGTTTTAGATATTTATAGGCACGTGTAATTTTAACTCTTAATTTCCAAGTTATTACGTATCATTTTCTTTCACCCAACAAAAAAGACATACTTTATGTAAAGAAAAAGATCACATATTCTCTGATTCATACATAAGATTTTCTTTAATAATCACATCCCACAACATCATAAGGAAAATAAGAAATCAATTTTAGACAAATATGCTTGCTTTGTTGGAATCACTATGCCCACCTACACCTCTAGCACAATTGCATTTTGCTACTTAAATTGCTTTTTCTATATGTTCCCATTGAACTTTAGTACTATTGCAAATTTTATGCGACGCATAAATACCAAAATGTTTAGTAAATATATTGAATACTCTAATATTTATATATCTCATGTAATATAATTGATCGTTTTTCTTAAATAATAATAATAAATAAAAAAAAACTAACAGAATTCTTGAATTAATTCGGCTCGTGCCCTGCGCAATGCAACAAAATACGATATTGAGGGCTTACATGAAAAGGAGTTGAATTGGACTTGGGTCCCTTAAATATACGGATGTTGGAATGGCGTTAGCTGGATCTTTGATGAATTGAATCTCAATACAGTTTCTTAAGGTACAAAAACCCTACCTCACAAATCTGTGTGATTGAAATGGAAATTGTGCCGCTATCACTTGTTTCCATGTAGTACAACTCAAATATAAATGCACCTTCCTCCTTGAATATCATCATCAATACATTGGGGTACATGTTAGGAATCACAAATTAGAGTGGCTATAATATTTAGGTGAAGATGGAGGCTCATACGACCGAGGGCTTTTTGGTAATTGTCCAAAAATGAAATCTTTGGGGGGTAAAGTTGGAATCACAATGCCCAACTTATGACTATTGTCATAATTTAAGACATTGTTTATGGGGACTAAGGTGGGATCAGCCTATATATATATATATATATCACTTTGATCAAGGTTTTGAGTTAAGCATTCAAGGGCTTTTGGGTTCTCTTGTTTTATGACTTGCGTTGCATGCACCAAATGTAATTGAATTCTTCATAAAGTTAAATATGGAAATAAGTGCATGAAATTAACACTCGATCGAGTTTTCTAGCATACAAAATATTGCTTCAATAAAGATCAGTCGTTGCAAATCGTCTTTCCTTCTTTTTACTCTTTCTAGCGATATTGTTGATATATCATTGTTACATCATGAATATCAATAATCAGTAACTAATTAACTATAATAATCAATTATTACGAAAACAGACAAGTACCTTAGATTTGTAACCACAACTTTGAGCTAAACTTCAAAAACCCTGTAAAAATCACCTTTTCCCAAAATTATTTAATCTCAGTTTCAATTGAAAGGAAATCAAATTCAAGGTATCCAATAAACAAAAATGAAAATAATTAAAGATAAAATGTACTTAAATATAATTCATAGAAACCGACTTGTCTATAGAACTTAATTGGAACGTGTGTGTAGATTTTGAAAGTAACGCCATTTTTCCTTCTTTCCTTCAAAGGGTTCAGCCGTGCTGTGCAGGTAGACAAATAAAAAAAAATTATTACTGGATGGGAACGTCAATTCCTAAATCCTTAAATGGGAACCCATCCATTTCTGGTAAAAGATCTGTTATTTTCTGTCCTTTGCTTCTATTTAATTAATTGAGCTCATTAATATCTTCCATTAAAAGTGTCAGTATTTTTTTTTTATTTACTCTTTTTTATATGGCAAAGGGAATTAAAAGATTATTAGATTCCACGGATAGAATCTGCAGCTTCTAGGAAGGCATATAAATTGGGGTCATAATTTCACTTATATATTTTGGCATAAAAAAAATTAACATTATTTAAGGATTGGACTGTTGATATATAAATGAAGGACATCAATAAATATTATTTATATGGGACCATCTCAATTAAGGCCTCATGTTTATAGTTCACTGAAACATGGTAATAAAAACCCTACTTTCAATGCCCCATGCTTCAAGATTCTTTGAAATAGTTCTTTTTTCTTTTTTTAATAATGCTGCAATTTAATGAATTTGCTTAATAGAAGATTTGTTGCCCTAAGGTTGTAATTAATGTTAACTTTGCAGTTCATTTAAAAGTATTTTATATGTCATCAAAGTTCTTTATAGTAAAAGAGAAAACAGATTTTTGAAGTTGATTTCTTCAAAGAGAACAACAAATCAAGAACATTTTTGGTAACTTAGACATGCCTTGCACCATAAAATAAAGGAAATTTTACTAAAAGAATCCGTAGAAATGATAAGGAGTTATATATATATAATTACCATGACATAAAATGATAAGGATCCTAATGAAGGTTATACGCAATTAATTACAAAAAAGATTGTAAAATCCAAGTTGAAATAACATACCTAAATTATATGTTCAAATTGTACCATTAAAA
Organism: Paulownia fortunei; assembly: GCA_019321725.1. NCBI lineage: Eukaryota > Viridiplantae > Streptophyta > Magnoliopsida > Lamiales > Paulowniaceae > Paulownia > Paulownia fortunei. The sequence goes on along the minus strand of CM033105.1, from coordinate 5,656,396 downwards.
AAATCTTGTTATACTATTGATCTCGTTACCATGAACAAGATTCCTCAAGTAGGATGTCTAGAGAAGGTAATATTCTTATTGTTTTGGGTACTAATTGTGTGATAATCGAAATTACAAAAAAAAAAAAAATTAAAAATCAAGGGATATGCATGCAATAAAGTCAACTTTCTAATCAAACCAACTTAGATTTTGGGCAGTTACATAATTTTTTTCCTAAATGAAATATGGATAGAAGAATTAGATGAAACCAAAAGAAGATAGGAAGCAGATATAATGAAGGCAAATGTGGGGGCTTTTAGCATCCACGATTCCTGAGGTATTGAACCTTGACAAACAACCTCTGACATAATTTTTTTTAGGAATGACATTTTTATCCTCATGCTTTTTAAGTGATAGTTGAATTTAAATATATTTTATAATATTTACAATTTTACATTTAATTGTGGAAATGTTGCTCCTCTTCATTTCTATAAATGAAGAGCTTAACATGTTATATTCTCATGAATATTTTAAAATTTCATCACAATATTTCTCCTCACCACTTCCCACATAATTTCAGCACACAAATTCCACAATTTTAATCACACCAACAAATAATACAGTTTTCCAAAATATTCAACTAACACTATAATTATCCAAATAAATAAGAGACAAAGGCATAGTGGCACAAAAGGTTATAGAGTTAAACTATGCATCCCCTCAATAACTTTGAAAATTCCTGCTATGTGCCTACAAGTCGGCTGAGTGTGGGTTTAGGCCGTGATAATAATAATTCATAAGTCATAGGTTTAGAGTTAATACTCTTTGCTTTAAGCCTCTCCTAAACCACTACTTTAATTAACCCTAATTCCTTGCTTGTACTTATAAACCCCTCTTCTCATCTCTAATATATATATATATATATATATAATTTTCCATCTATACGTATACTGTAATTTCTCTACCTCATTAATAAATGGTCGGTAGAGACGGGGCCTCCTCTCTTTTGTCTGTCTCCCCTTATATTCAACACCAAAAAAAGCAGGAAAAAGAAACGAAAAAGAAAATTAAAAAAGAAAAGCTCGCTGCCTGCCGCATTCCTTCTTCCACCAATCGATATATACAATACACACACACACACACAAGAACCAAAAAACACACATATAAATACCACTACAACACCCTGCACTATCCCTTCATACATATATTAGCTCTAGTCTTCTCCAGAAGAGGCACTCATCATCATTTTCTACTTCTCACCATTGAACATTGAGAAGAGATATTTCCGATCAGGTGTTTCGAAAGCTAGCCGGTGCCCTGTTCTTCAGGCGATCATTTATGGCTGAGCCGCCTAGCTCAGAGCCCGAGTCCAGTGGCCACTCTACGACGACGGGCTCAGGTCCGAAACACCTGCTGAAGAGAACTCGAGATAGTGATGATCCTGAGGTGAATGAAGGCGGTAAGAAGAGAAATAGAGGCAACAACAACAGTAACAATAGTAGCAAGCATCCGGTGTATAGAGGAGTGAGAATGCGGGCCTGGGGGAAATGGGTTTCGGAAATCCGGGAGCCCAGGAAGAAGTCTCGGATCTGGCTGGGGACCTTTGCGACCCCGGAAATGGCGGCCCGAGCCCACGACGTGGCCGCCATCGCCATCAAGGGCAAGTCAGCCATTCTCAACTTCCCGGAAATATCCGACCTCTTGCCCCGCCCCGTCTCGTGTTCCCCACGTGACGTCCAGGCTGCCGCCACCAAGGCCGCCCAAATGGACCATATCCAACACCACCGGGATTCGCCGCCGATGACGTCATCCTCATCGTCTTCTTCATTGGTCTCGGGCACCACGACGACGTCGTCGTCGTCGTCGTCGGATGTTTCGACGGCGCCGGAGGAGCTGGGCGAGATAGTGGAGCTGCCGAGTCTTGGGACGAGTTACGACTCGGTCGACCCGAGCCATGAAGATTTCCTGTTCTCACAGGACGTGGGATGGGACTACTACAATCACCCGTTGTTGGACAGTTTAGAGGATTGTGGGGTTTTATTGGAAGAAAATACAGTGCTTGAGGATATGATGTCTGCCAATTTTGAAGGCCTGTTATGGAAGCATCATTGCTGATAAAAGTTGACCTTAATGGTGTGTTTACTTTGTTTTTTTGGTTTTTTTTTTTTTTTTTTTTTTTTTGGGCTTTTTGATGAGTTTTGACCATTTTATATGCCAATCTTTTTCTTTTGTTTGTGCTTTTCTCCATATAAGAAGAAGACCCCTTTAGATTTTACTTTTGGTTTCTCTCTCTCTTTTTTAATTTTGATAAGAAAAAGTAGTATAATTATATAGCACTGTCAGATACTTGCCTTCACATCAAATTCTTTATTTTGTGTTTTTTTTTTATTTCAATTTGTATTTTCTCTTATAATTTATTTTATGAATATGCATTATTCATAATTATTATATATATAAAAAAATATATATTTATCTATAATATAAAATACAAGATAAAATACTAAAACATATAATCCAAGTGACAAGTTAGCGGCACTTTGATTTTGTTTTTAAGTTATTGTTTCACGATATGATGATGAATTTTTTTAATTTTTTTTTGGTCCAAGCTCATCTACTACTACTGATTTAATTGAATTTCTCCAATTCTATTCAATGATACTTGAATCAGAATATATATATATATATATATATATATATATATATATAGCATCAGCTGTCATTATTTTTCTGTGACTATTAAATGGCCATTATCAGTGATTCTATCTATATATCCAGCTTACTTTTTTGTGTATAACATTGTTGTGTATAAGCGTTCTTTTTCTTTTTCTTTTTCTTTTTCTTTAGTTTTGCCTTTTTCATTAATATTTTCTTTTGGGGTGGTTGTAGATTTGTAGGGTAGTTATTACTGGTTATAGTGAGAGCTTGGAGTTGGATTCTCAGCTTTCTTAGAGGCATTTTTCTCTACTTTGTCATCTTGTTTTCTTTCCCTTGTTTTGACCACAAATCCATATGTTTCTATGTCCATAAACCCCCACCCCACCCCTCCCTAATAAGAAGGTAAAAGTACTCTTATTTCTCCTCTTTTCTGAATATAATTTTCCCCTTCATTCCAAAATTATCAAAATTGATTTGATATAAAATTTTAAATGAAAGTTAAAAAAGTAAAAGTTTTAAGGTTGTGTTTGGAGTGGTCTTGTGAGATCAATTTCTCTTCCTAACCTAAACCAATATAATTAATTGATTTGATACTATCAATTATATTAAATACCAGCATGACAAGACATATAGTACAAATTCCTTTCTCAAAACAAAAATCAAATACAATGTCACAATTCTCAATGTTTGAAACTATTACTCCCAAACACAATTCCATTAGATCATCTGTTTCAAACAACATATACAAATATAATTTCATTTCTCCACATTCCACAACATATACAAATATAATTTTATTTATACACATTCCCCAACACTATCGCACAGTCACAAATCCAAAACCATTCTATTAGACACGGTTTTAAAATCACTCCCAAACAGAGCCTCTAATTTATTTTTATATACTGTGATTGATATAATTAATAAATCACATCACTATTTTAAGTAAAAAAAATTACTTTTAAAAATTACATTATATATATATACATATATATATATATTTGAGATATGGGACTACAAAGAATTTCAATGCAGCAATCAGCCTAAACGATTGTTCATATGTCAACACGTTACCATCCTAACTCTTTTAACTCCGCAGACAAATGCTTCAGCCTAATTAGTGAGTGGCGCGGCAATAATTTGCTACGGATATAGTAAATAGCCATTGGGACAGTTTGACTCTGCACCACTGATCAATATTGTTTTTGAAGTGAAAACTCGTTTCACCATTCTCCTAAGTTGAAAATAGAAAGAAAAACAAAACAAAACAAAACAAAACCCCACAATTGCAATCTGGGGAATATTTTCTTTTCCCCGAATAACATCATTTTTGTTTATTTATTTTTCAAAATAAATTTATTTATTTTTAAGTAAAATAAGGTCCATTATATATTAATATCGTTACATTATCTAATTATTATTGTATTGTAAATATATATATTTTTTATATTAAAAAATACAACTTATAATATTAAAAAAAGATTGATGTAATACTATTTACCCATCACAATATAAGATTACTACAGTATAAATTATTCCCTCTAAAATACAAATAAATATTACTTTTATTCTTCCAAAACACATTTTCCCCAAAAACATCATCCCAAAACATCCAAAATATAACCAAATATTTTAGTCACTGATTTTATTCTTTATGTTGAGTGATTTATTTATATATATGTGTGTGTGTGTGTGTGTGTGTGTGTGTTCCTTCCATTTTAAAATTCATCACTCCCTTTCTTTTTTATTTTTTTGACATCATAAAATAAGGCTTGATATCATTAAATGATAATCTTTTATTAGAAATAGCTTCACTTAATAGCAATAATATGATGTCACTAAATTTCAACCACCATTTTAAGGGTAATAACATAAAATTGAATTTTCATTTTTTTCTCTCATCTCAAGCTTCGTATTAGATTAATATAGACTAATAAATATAGGATAGGGAATATGCATGTATGTGTGTGTTAATGTATAGGAAGGGTGTTCATTGATCGAATTGTTCATTTTGATCAAATATTATTTTTTGGTAATTTAGAATTTTTTAATTATAAAGAAATATTCTAATTGGTTGGTGAATATTCAATGACATTGTTATAGTCCAAATTCATCTAACCTCTTTAAGTCATATCCCCCCATTTATTTGCACATATTGATTTTAAAATTCAATTTGATAATTATTGATTGTTCTTAAGAGAAATTTTATTGGTTGATTAATTACTAGCCAAAGAATATATATATATATATATAATATATATATATATATAATATATATATATAATATTTTTTTGATAAATATATGAATATTTTGTGGCATTGTCGCCTCCATCACTTCCAAAATTTTTGAAAAATTAGACAAATTAATACGATTCATGTAATTTTTCTCTCTCACCCGCCCCTATACATTGATCTCTTGACATTTTCGTTTTCTTAATAGTTTCATTCTTCCATTTTTACTCTTTCAATCCACAATTTTGTTACTCAATGAACATTGTAAGTTTCTTTTTATTGTTCTTTTGTTTATGTTGCATCCTTTTTCTTTTTTTCTTACTCTTTTAATATTTCAATGTTAATTTATGTCAAATGATAATCCTTTAACAAGATTTGCTGAAAAGAATTTAATTTTTCACCTCTCAACTTGGACTATAGTTTTTGGATACATTTTCTCTCATACAATATTGGCAAAATTATTTTTTTTTCATCTTCTAAGTTGGCATCCTCAAATTTTTAGTCTTTTTTTTATTTTAAAAATTAATTTTGGCCTTTTACTTGAAAATTTAAAGATTTAGGATACCCACCTAGGTCAAAATGTCTGGTATGCTGACTTGGATGAGAATTTAGTGAAAAATTAATTTTGGAAGGAAAATTGCTTACTTGACCGTCTAGGTGGACATGTTTGCAGGAAAATAAATCCAACTTGACAAAATGGAAGGAAAATTAATGTCGCATGAAATTCACTTAGACAATTTGAAAAAATAAAATAGAAAATAGAAAATTATAAAACTTCCAAAAAAATATTTTATGCACAATAATAAAAAAATTATAAAAATTTATTCACAATTTATTTTTTAAAATTCCAGAAAAATACCATAAAAATACAAAGTTTCCAGAAAACCCAAATATAAAAATTTAATAAAAATTACAAAAAATAAAAGAAAAATTCATATAACTACAAAAAAATCAGAGAAGCTATAAAAATTCAAGAAAATGCCATAAGAATTACAAAGATTCCAAAAAAGCTATAGAAATCCTTAAACATGCATATTACAAAAAAAAATTATGAATTATATAGAAATTATTAAAAGTAATTTTTTAACTACAAAGATCTATTTTCACTTACATAAACAAAAATTAATAATGCATTTTGGTTTCTTAAATGATTTCATTCCTCATTTTTATTCTTTAAATCCACAATTTTGTTATTGAGTAAACACCTTAGTTTATTTTTATTGTTCTTTTGTTTCAGTTGCATCCTTCTTATTTTTTCTTTTTTCTTTTTTTTTTGTACTTGACCTTTGATATTTCATGTTAATTTATGTCAAATGAAAATCCTTTAGCAGATTCGCCAAAAAAAAATTTGTTCACCTTTCAACTTGAACTATAATTTTAGGATATCTTTTATCTCATACAACATTTATAGGCATTTCATATGTATGAAGCTGTTGAATGTTAATCTTCTAGACTACATTTTTTATTTTATTTTTTGTTGTTAATATATCAAAATTCGTACCTTACTTTCTCATCTATCCTTTTTTATATTTTTACTTTTGATTATAATATGCGATATTCATACTGGATGAAGTATCGACCTTCATCCATTAATTTTAGTACTTCCTAATGTTGTTTTTCTAATTTAATTTATTTATGAACAGATTTTGATTTTTCAGTCAAAAGTTTTTTTTTTTCTTTTTGTGAGAGTTTTATTCTAGATTGCTCTTACTTTTGGCACTTATTATCATCATCTTTTTCACCACTTCATATGTGTAAACATGTTCATATCATTTTTTACTATACCTCAGTCATTTCTTTAACTGAGTACATAGTTTTTCATACCATGTGCCTAAATCTCAAAAAGATTTTTGTTTTTGATTATTTTTTATTTTATTTTTCTCCTCTTCATAAATGTATTTTTCCTTTGATTTAGTCAAAAAATTATTTTTTGATCAGTTTGATTTTTCAAATATTAATGGCTAAAAATCAAAGAAATCTATAAACATTATTTGATTGCAAAACTTAATACAATTTATTTATAATATTGTCACTCTCTCAATAATTGAGACTGGACTTTACTCTTTGATGGTCAGCTTTGCTACTTAAGATGCCTAAGTATGCAAAGAAATCATAGGACATTATCATTGTAGTATACAAGTTTGTTGATCTCCTAAAATGCACTAAAATAACTCAAATCTCAATCACAAATATGGATAATAAATGAGTAAGTGGAAAGAAGTATAATTATATTATTATGGTTTGTCGACATTCATATTTCGTAAATATGTACGTATTACGTATTATATTCATATTAGATTTAATTTAGATGTACTAAATTCATGTTAGATTTAACTTAGATTAGTCAATGATGAATACTCAAATATGTTGGAAGATCAATATTCTATGATAAAATGATTTCACAAGGTTGTAATTCTTATTTGGTAAAGACCTTTTAAGATATGCTATATATGGTTGTTTAAAATAAATCATTAGTTCGACCCATTCTTTTATACATCAATAATGATTATTTAGATTATGCGCAATATTAATTTATTCACAATTTTTAATGTTCTCATGTGGAAATCATCTTAAGGTTGAATTACACTTTTGAAGAATATAAAATTAATAATTTTACAGTTAAAAATATAAATAACAAATATACTCTAATTAATAAATTGCAAAAAAATATTTAATGTGTATTTTTATTTGTATTATAATTTTAAAAATGACTTTCGTGTATAGCACATATCATGAGCCGGGTTTTGGGGGTTTGGGGGTTGGTGGGGAGGGGAGGGGAGGGGGGTGGGTTGTGGTTTTGTTGGATTTACATTGACAAACCTCATTGAATTCCCTTTAGGAGGGCTATGCATAAAAACAGCTTTGTCCAGCTAAGTGAGGGAGATTCATGTCATGGCCTTACGCGCTGACAGGTGCTCTTTCCCATGTGGCCTACCCTTTTTCTTCGTATGTGCTTTTTTTTTTTTCACTATAAAATAAATATGCAGATTTTCTGATTTTTAATTTTATTTTACAAAATATTTTATTAATTTTTTCTCTATTATTATGATTAGATAAGAAAATATATTTGTATTAATAGAGATTGAAAAGATTGATTTGACATATTTGTAGATTAATTAACACATAAAAAAAATAATTTTACATGTAAAAATAAAAATACATACTGGGAGAAGGTTTTTTTTTATTTAAAAAATAAAAATAGAGCAAAATTTAGTAAAAATACGATTTATATTTTTAAGAATAGAATTGCAAGGTTTATCAAACTTAAATTTGTGAGGTGGGGAGGGATTAAAATGGAGCCTAATTTAGTAAAAATAAGAATGGAATTGATTGCTTCTGAAATAGAGTTGTAAAATGAGATCTGTTTTTTTCAAAATAAATCTTGATACTTTTTTGAAATGAGAAAAAGCAGATATCTTTTTACGTTTTTAAACAGAAAAAATAAATATAATACTTAAAATTTTACTGCACATGTTAAAAGAGAAAGTGCAAATTAATCCTTCAACAAGTTGTGATTTGATTTGAACTTTTGAGCAGTAAACTAATAAATATTATTGCACGTGTTTAAAGAGTACAAATTAGTCCTTCAATAAGTTGCGATTTGATTTGAACTTTTTGAGCACCAAATTATTAAATATTACTGTACGTGTTAAAAAAGCACGCGTTTGAGAATACAAATTAGTCTTTCAACAAATTGTAACTTGATTTGACCTTGTGAACACTAAACTACTAAATACTACTTCATAACATTATTGTGGTGCTTAGATCCATTATTTTCATAAAGAAAGTACTGAATTTCAACCGGCTTATAGTAAAATTTCCCATATTTTGTATTTTAATCCCTTTTATAGTGAATTTAATTTAAATGATATTTAATAGATTATGAAAGATAAATTTACTTTTATCACTAGTGAAAAACTTGTACAAGCACACTGAAGAATTTTGTAGAGCTAGTCATCTACAAATTAATTTTATTTTATTCTATTTTTTTATTTTTATTTTTTTTTAATTTTTGGGTGATGTCAATGTAGTCTCCTGGTTGGAATGCACAATTCTTTTTGGCAAGTTTCTAAAGGTGAAAAAATATCAATGTTTTAATGAGGACTTTATTTTCTAGTCATTGTCATTGTGAAAGTTATAAAAATCACCTACTACTTTTTATGGACATCATTGAAAGAGAAAAGAAAAAAAAGAAAAGGGGAACAGCTAAAGTTTTGGCTTGATTTGGACATGTCCAAATTGAGCATCCATTAAAATGACCACATTAAAATATTTTTGGATTTTATTTTTGCACTATTGATCTTATGCAGTTAGTAAAATATGTGATAAAAATAAGCTATTTAATTTTTCCAAGTATATTGTGATTTTTTTTAAAGATTATAGTGAAAAATACAATCCAAAGCTACGTAGTACATATATGATAAGCATACAATTCCAAACGTAATAATAAAATAAGAATGTAAATAATGTTTGAAAGACAAAGTATAAAGCTTATTTATGTAAAGCTTTTGTATATGTATAATGTTTGTATTACTTTTCAATTATATCAGGATTTTTTTAAACATGATTTTAGATTGCTTCACTAATTTCAATTACATAATGGTGAAAAAAAAATATTGAATAACACTTAAGACATTTTCATAAATACTGAAATTTTTATTTAGTTTATTACGCAACATTCAATCAACACTAAAACAATAATGTTTATTTACATATGTACTCATATGAACACAAAAAACTAAAAGTTATTGTCAATGTTGAGCATTATTTGTTGAATTACAATATTGAAAAATCCATATAATGTGTATTTTGTGATTCTAACATAAAAGTATGAGTACTTGGCACTAAGTTTAGAAAGTATACTTAAAACACGAGAATATTTTTAATTTCTCTTAATTTTAAGGATAGTGAATTTTATACTCCAAATCTTACATCCTCTGTAAATCAGGTCATTTTATAGTTTAATATCGTAAAAGCTCAATTCTTATTGATTATTAAATTATGCAAATAATGTTTTTCATTATTTACAGGACAATTTATTGAGAATGTATAATGTGTTCAATTTTATTTTGGGATAACAAAAATGAAACTTAAAAAATAAAACCAAATATATTGTAAGAAATCAGTAAATGAGGGAAATTGAACCATTTGTATTATGATAAAAGTGACGTATGGAGTGAAAAATACTTCAAAATAGTAATAGAATATGACGAAGTTCCTTTACTCTGTGTATCAACTTCAAATTTAAAAAATAATGAGTATTTTGTATTTTTAATTTTATTTAAATTTTGGTTTTAAGTACCACTAGATATGTAGGTATTTGTATCATTTTATATTTATGTCGGCATTTTTATTTTATTTTTCATTATATTAATTGATTATTGATTGTTATATAAAATTAATTATCGATATACTGATATATGAAGTAGTCTGTGCTTGACTCCACCCCAAAAACAAAGGAATTTTTTTTTGTATTTTATTCTTATTATAACTTTTTAAATTTAATAAATTAAATGCGACGTGTATATTCTTTATTGTGCCTATTTTCAAGTTTGCATTTATATCTTGTTCTTGTCATTAAACTCCCCACAATAGTATCTCTTTCTTTATCAATGTAATCTTTGTTTAAAAGGCAATTACGAACAAAAACAATAGGCCATGTTTGGCATAGATTTTGCTAAATTGATTAACAATAACCCACAATCTGATTACATTGATTTTGGAATAACTGATTCTACAAAGTTGCATTTGGTCAAAAGCTACATTATTGCCACTGTTAAAAATGATGATTATTTATTTTGAGTTTGATGCAATTAAAAATTGACATTAAATAAATTTATTTTTTTTAAATAATTTACACTACAAATTTAAAGTTTTACGAATTTGATTTTATGAATTCAATTATTTATCCTATAATTTTTAAAATATCAAAGAGTTAAAAGGGATGTTGGGTTTTCCCAATGTACTCCTTCCCATGATTAAGTTAGAAATCGAGTGTATGGAAAATATCAAAATCAATCAATATCAAAAATCACTCGAATAATGCGTTATATAATGCAGATATAAATAAGATGTAAATCGTACGTTTCTCCCTCCATGAAGGGGAAAGAGATATTTATATATAGAGATAAGATAGTTACTTTACAGGATAAATCTTTTTCTCCTTATCAAATTAGAGTATCAAATATATTAAAAGAATGCTTTTTCAAGAGTTGTATATAGGGTTATGTTAATTATAGATTTAAAACAGTCTATATTTATATTTAAACTCATTATAATTAATTAAAATTAACTCATTCATAAATAATTTATTTTGACCTTTCACTATGATTAATTTTGGGCACAATAGAGTTAATTATCCAATGTTTACAAATTATGATGGAATTCCAAACATAATTTCAGAGCGTTCATTCTTGAATTATTGTTTTTGTAATACTATATATATGTTATGTACTAAGATTGATTATTTAATAATATATATATATATTTTACGTACTATTAGTACCACTTGCATTTGTTACAAGATCCGTAGATTGGGAGAAATTAATTTAGTAGTAAGTGGTCAAATTAGCAGTAGAGTTAGAATAAAGTACAGTCGAATGGGGTAATTTACGATGAATGAGATTAGAGCATAAATCTACACTGTAGTTACGATTATGTTTTTATAGAAAATAGAAGAGAAAAAGAAATTTTATTGATAGTCCTAAAGAGAATTGGGCTTAGATTATGTTTAATTTTGATTATTTTTATTTATTACAAGCAAATGTGCTTCAAGTTTTGCATAAGATAAATGTGTGTATTTATCAATTTCCATAATAGTATATTAGCTGATTGTCAATAGCGGTTATTTGTTGATTTCTGACTGTTGACATAATGATGTAACTTTGATATAAAGCATATTTGATTGTTAACTAAAAAAAACTCTACTTGATATGGAATTTTGAAAAAATAGATATTTATATCTTTACATCAAATTATTAATTAATAATTAATCTAATCTAATCTAATCTAATAACTACAATCAATAATGATATCTAATAATACAATAAAATATTATATTATATTAATATAATATAATCTCATAATCTAATAACTGCAATCAATAATGATATCAAAAACCCACATAGAATTTTTAGCCCCCCCCCCCCCCCCCCCCCCCCCAACCAAATACACAATTTCATGTCCCCAAAACCAATAATTGAAGCCTACCTGAGTTTAGTTTAAACATCATACTGCTCTCAAATGAATGTTTCAACTTTTACTTTGTAGAATATTTATAAGTACTCTTCTATAATCTAAAAGGATAACGTATTATCAAAATGTACTTTACTTAAAGTCATAATGCAGCTGACAGTTATTTTTACCCCCTATTTTTTTTTTAAAAATTAAATGTAAAATCTATTTATTTTTTCTTTTTAACTTTCATTTAATATTTTCCATTTTAATTTTGTTGAGCCCCTTAGGCTAGTGTACAACTAGAATACTAATTAAGATTTTCGGTCACTTTATTCTCAAATTCTGTTTGTAATCAACTCCAAAAATATGTAATGCAATCTCAACCAACAAGTTGTTTTTATAATTCTTTTATACGGTCGATTCTATTTTTTTTTGGAGCTAATTCATGCAAAACTAAAATTATCAATTCTTAGTCTAATTCAAAGTACATAATTAACTCGATAATTTGCTGTCTCCCACTCTTGATGCATGATAATAACTCTACAAAATCTAATACTAAAGTAAATCATTTACTCTAGAAACAAGATATCTAAAACTGTGAAGTTATTTATCAATTTACTTATCAAAAGGTTCTTTGATCTGATGAGACTCGATACTGTAAGAAATAAATAAATAAAATGAGTTAACGGGTCGCCCCATGATAATAGACTCGACTCAAATGATTTAAAATTATTTTGGTAGGAGTAATTTAAGTAGGGGTGGTTTCTTGGAGTAGAAAACCACACCACTACAACACGTTTAAATAACTCCCTATCAGAAGCTAATAATGTATATAAAAAAAAGCTTATTCTCTCTCTGTAAACAATAAACAAAAAATAAAACAACGCAGAAAAGAATAAGAAAGAAAGGCTACAGCGATCAAGTGTAAGACACAGTTTAGAGGAGCATTTGAAATGTGGAAGTGAAGTCATTTCCATAGGTGATTGGTCTATAAACCTTGTTCAAATATAAAAAACACAAGAAAGGGTAAGTGAATTAACCTTAAAAATCCTTATTTTTAACATGAATTTTTATTAAAAAATTCATGAAATTCGTTGTTTTAATTCCGTTAATGGTATCAGAGCATGTTTTAGTTGATATCCTACCATTATTTCATGTGTTTTAAGCATGATTGTGTGGATAATTTGCTCTTTCATGGTAAATCTTAATATGCTTCGAATTATGCTTTCAAATTTTAAAGAAAGCATGTTTATATGTTGTAGAAGCACGCCTTAAAATTTAATGGATTTATGTTTTATGCATAATGAGATATTATGAATTTATCATGAAAATTGTAGTAACTTTATCCCTATTTTTCAGTAATTTTTTGTTTGAATTATGGAATAATTTTTATATGGTTAGAATCCTTAAGAAATGAGTTTTCCAACTATATATTGCATTATTAAAAAGGCTTAGAAATAACTAAGATATGGCCTTTTTAAGTTAGGATTGTGCATTAGAAAATTTTGAAAATTTCTAAAAATTTTGGAAAAGAAGATGAACAGTAAATAGGGAATCCAACTCTTGGTTGTACTTGTGTGTGACCCAAACGTCTCGTTATAAGTGTTGAATTTTGAAACGGATAGCACCATTGGATTTAGAAGGGTCGAAAATGGGGGGTAGTCGAAACGGTGTCGTGGGGGAGCGTGCGCAGCTTCTCGACCATCGGTTTTTCACGGAAATGACACGGTTGTCATCAGAATTGAATTTTCTATTTTTTGTGATTTAAAATTTTATTTTCTGAGTTGAAAAATATTTTTTATAATTTTTTGACCTTCAAATTTGTATAAAATTATAATTTTTTTTCTTTGACCTAAAAAAATTCTGAAAAATATTTCCTATACTTTGGCTACTTGGATGAAAATTTATAACTTAATTTTGATTAATGTGCTCATTAAATTATGTATAAGAAAATTATAGAATTGAGCATGTTTACAATTTTAAGTGTTTAGAAAATTTTCATCTTGTATTTTTAAATATTAGGATTGGCTTTGTTTCTAATCTAATATTTATTTCTATTTTTTAGATATGGCGATAATCAGACGCACTTTTAGCATCCTCCGGGGGGAAGCTAGAGAAAGAAGAACTCCAGAGCGTTTGACAAAGTGGGAAATCTATCAGAATTATAAAATGAATGCAGATCACTCTTTGCCACAATATCTTTTTATAATGAAGGAAAAACACAAGGAGCTTCTTCATTTGGGTCATAATTTCAATGGACATAGTTATTATGTAGAATGTCGAATGATTAAAAATTCTCTACCCAAAGAGTGGAATAATATTATTAATGAAATAATTGATGAAGAGGGAGACATAAATCTTAAAGTATTGAGATCAAGATTGATTAAGATTTGGAGGAAAGAGATGTAACTCAAGATGAAGAAATCATTATCTTTGAAGATAAATTCTGGTCGTCGTATCTTAAAGTTCGCTCCAATAGATAGACTTTCAGAAGGAATGACCAATATGGTGTCTCGTTTATGTGTTAGAAAAATTTATTATTTTCCTTAAGGAGATGACATGTTATGTAACATATGTCAATGTACTTCATGCTATGTATTATATATTTGTTTCAAAGTATGTATTGTGAATCTTTTAATGATGCAACAGTTTTAAGATTATGTGATAACAATGCATGCTTATTATCATATATATATATATATATATATATATATGACAAGATGAATTTTTGTATAGCATGAGTAATATAATTAAGTGGGAGGTTAGAAGAATTTAAGTAATTCTCACCTTGAACTTATCGATATTTCTTTTGTTACTCAAAAATTAAATTTATGATAACAAACATTTAGATTATAGATGATGATTGGGAACTGAGTGAACTTTCGAATCTATACCATATGTAAACTTATCATAAATGTTAATTTCAAGTACAAAAAAAATAATTAAATTTGTATGTTTAATGAGCATTAACATGTGTAATCACCTTTTAAAATACAGACCATGGCATCAAAATCTATTATAGCTGACCTTAACAAAGGTGATAAACTTAATGGCGACAATTATGACACTTGGCGCCATAAGATTTGGTATGTACTAGATGAACAAGATGACTTGGAAAGCATCAACCAAATCATGCAAGATCCTAGTGTGGGCAATACTGCTCAACAGAGAAGGGATCAAGAGGCTTACCAAGCATGAAAGAAGAAAGACTCCAGTGCTCGTGCTATTCTGGTTAGTTCTGTGATTGATGACCTCATTCATGAGTGTGAGCAGCATGCTACTACTCATGATATCTGGGTGTACCTCAGGGAAAAATATGAAGATACGATTGTCACTCGTTTGAGACAACTGACTATCAAGTTTGACACTTATAAAAATTAAGTTGATCACAACATCAAACAACATTTGAGAACTATGTCAAACATGATACGTGAATTGAAGTCAACTGGTCATATCCTCTCTGATGAGCAACAAGTTTAAGCTTTAATCTGATTAAGACTTTCTCTGATGCTACTCGCCATGTTGAACTTGAGGATAAGCGGCTTGGTGCTGCGAAATCCATAGCAAGTGCTTTTGTAGCTGAGTCTAGTTCCAAAAAGGCTTCGGCTTTAAACGCAAGAGGAATTGGAAGAAAAGTAAGAAAGGAAAAGAGATTGGAGAAAGGTCCAAGAAGAACAACCCGAATCCCAACCACAAGAACAAACGTAAGCATTTTGGGAAGAAGAAAGACAAGAGCAAAATGAAGTGCTATAACTGTCAAGCACTTGGTTATTTCGCTCGTGAGTGCCCTGAGCCTAAAAAGGTAGCACTTAATAATGCTTCTTTAAGTCTTATATATGTCTCTAGTATTGTTTTATTAACTGAATCATATTCTGTGTAGATTATAGACTCAGGTGCAACAGACCATGTAACTAGAGATCCTGAAGCATTTGTGGATTTTTGTCGGGTTTCTTGTGGTACGAGGTAGATATATGTAGGAAATAGTGCCCGAGTTGAAGTCAAAGGCATTGGCACTTGCAAACTGGAGTTGCATGGTAGTCAAACACTTATTCTACATGATGTCCTCTATGCACCGGAGATTCGGCGAAATTTGATTTCTGTTATTGTTCTTCTAGGATTAGGTTTTATCTTGAACTTTAGTAATGGTTTGGTTCGTATTTACTATGATAATATGTATTATGGGAGTGGACATCTTAGGGATGGTTTTATGGTGTTGAATTGTTACAAATAAATGTATAACTATTATGTTGATCGTTATATTTCGCTAAACATTTGTTCATCTAGCGTTGCAAATGTAGATGTTTATACCTGGTATGCTAGATTAGGTCACATTGGGCAAGACATGATGAATCGACTAATGAAAGTAGGACTATTGGGTTCTCTTTCTAAAGTAGATTTGCCTACGTGTGAACATTGTCTTGCTGGAAAGATGACACAAAAACTATTTGGGAAGGCCATTAGGGCAGGATTTCCATTGCAGTTAATCCATTTGGATATTTGTGGTCCAATGAGTGTGAAGGCTAGGCATGGAGCCTCATATTTCATTATATTTATAGATGATTTTACACGTTTTGGTCATATCTATTTGATTTCTCATAAGTTTGAGGCACTATAGTGTTTTAGATGTTATATAAATGAAGTGGAAAATCAAATGGATAAAATAATAAAAACTTTAAGAATTCATCGAGGGCGTGAATATCTATTTGATCAATTCAAGGATCTATGTAATGAAAAATGTATAATTAGACAATTGACTATTCTTCACACACCTCAACAAAATGGTGTTGCTGAAAGAAGGAATATAACATTGTTAGATATGAAGAGGTCTATTATGGCATAAGCTAAATTACCCATTTCCTTTTGGGGAGATGCTTTGTTAACTGCGGCATATATTTTGAACAAAGTGCCTTCAAAATCAGTATCTTCTACTCCATATGAACTTTGGATTGGTAGAAAGCCAAACCTAAGCAACCTTAGACCCTGGGGATTAGCAGTTTACATTCATGACTCTTCTAATAAATTTGGAAAGTTTGGTCCTCGAGGAAAGAAGTGTATATTTATTAGATACTTTAAGCAGTCTAAATGTTATGTGTTTATAGGTGAACAAGATGATGGAAGTATTACTGAGACAGAATCACAAAACGCAACATTTCTAGAGAATAATTTTTCTAGTAGAGGTGAAATAAAGGAAAGAGAACCTTTATTTGAGTTGCCTAATTCAGATAATGACTATGTGCAAGAAGGATCATTAGAAATTCAAGAGGATGAGTTAATACTTGATCCCAGTGGGAGCAATTCTAATCAAAATGATCTATCTGAATTTCAACTTCAAAAAAGTAACAGAAAAGGTTTGCCCAAACGTCATTATGAGATTGAAGTGGCATGCTTTTATCATATCTCCAATAGATGAAGAAGAGCCTAAAAAACATAAATGACGCTTTGTCTTGTCCTTCAAAGGACAAATGGATGAAAGCAATGGAATAAGAAATGAAGTCTATGGAATTAAACCATGTTGGGAACTAATTGATCTTCCATTTGGGTGCAAAGCTATTAGGAACAAATGGGTCCTTAAAATTAAAAGAAAGGCTGATAGAACTATTGAGAGGTGTAAGGCTCGACTAGTGGCAAAAGATTATACCTAACAAGAGGGAATTGATTATGAAGAAACCTTTTCGCCAGTAGTAAGATTTACCTCTATTCGCCTACTATTGGCTATAGTGGCTAATTTGAATTTAGAATTACATCAAATGGATGTTAAGACGGCTTTTCTCAATGGAGAACTTGAAGAAGAAATCTACATGGAACAACCAGTAGGTTTTGTTATCAAAGGCCAAGAAAATAAAGTCTGCAAATTGAACAGATCAATTTATGGCCTTAAGCAGTCTTCTAGATAATGGTATTTGAGATTTCACAAAGCGATAATCTCATATAACTTCGTCATCATAGATGAAGACCATTGTGTTTATATGAAAAGGTCCAATAAAAAGTTTGTAATTCTATCTCTTTATGTCGATGACATATTGTTAGCCGGTAATGATAAGGAGTATGTTCAAACCATTAAGAAATGATTATCTTCCAACTTCGAGATGAAAGATATGGGTGAGGCGAATTACATTCTTGGTGTTAAAATTCTTAGAGATCATTCTAAGAGACTACTTGCATTGTCTCAAGAATCATATATTAAGAAGATTTTGGAATGATTCAGAATGGAAAGTTGCAAGCCCATCGATACTCCTGTGGTAAAAAGGCGAAAGTTTAAGTCGTGAAATGTGCCCAAACACTTCAGAAGAAAAACAAGAGATGTCTAAAGTACCATATTCAAGTGCTGTTGGGAGTCTGATGTATGCTATGATGTGTACTCGTCTCGATATTTGTTATGCCGTGGGTCTGGTTAGCAGGTATCAATCCAATCTAGGACGAAGATACTGGAGTGTAGTTAAAAGGATTTTTAGATACCTGAAAAACACTGCAGATTATTTTCTTTATTATCAAGGAAAAGATCTATTACTGAAAGGATACATAGATGCTGACTGGGGTGGTGATTTGGATGAACGTAAGTCCACCTCTGGATATACTTTCTTGCTAAATGGTGGTGCTATCTCTTGGAGAAGCAAGAAACAAACTTGTGTATTGCTATCCACAATGGAAGCATAATTTGTGGCATGTGCCTCTGCAGTACAAGATGGTATTTGGTTGAGAAGATTCTTATGTCATTTGGGAGTAGTAAGCAGTTACGTGGGAGCTGTAACAATTTACTGTGATAATCAATCAACTATTGCTTACATTAAAGACCCCAAATATCATGGTAAAACCAAACACATCGATACAAAATACAAATTTATCAGAGATATAATTGAGAAGAAAGAGGTGATTTTGAAGTACATATCTACACATTTTATAGTGGCTGATCCTCTTACTAAGCCAATACCAAGAGATGTCTTTATGAGTCATGTTAGGTCTCTTGGTTTGCATAGAATGTAATTATAATTAAACATATAAATGTTTATGTTACGCTCATTATTATTATGACATTTGATTTTATGTTACACATACACATATTGCTTTTATATGATATGTCTTCAATTTAAAAGTATATCTAATAAGTTGAGATTGACTCTCTTACACGAGCAATCGCCTTTGATACTGAGTAGTGTGCAGAGATGAGATAGTATTGAATTTGTTGAGGACAATGTTATACGCCTGTCACCTTGATAATATATTATCAAGATGAGATTACTACTTAAAATTTTGTAATCGAAATGGATTTCCCACAATCCGTTGGACATGTCTAGTAGCTAGATGAGAGTTTTCTTAGATGATTATATATATGGAGGACAAACAAGAAGAGAACTCAAGTTAAGTGTTGAGACACACTTGAACTAAGATCTGTACGATGTGTAATTTAAGAGTGAAAGATATATGCTTCCAAGAAGGAAGATACACATCGTAACACGTATTTTGCATACCACGTGTGCTTATTTGACCATTTGGGTAATGAGTAAATAAGTTCCTGCTTTCTCATTGTGTGAGACCCGGAGGTTTATTTGACCTCATTTTATACCATTAAGACTTTCAACTACTTCTTGAAACTTTATTTTAGTGTTACTACTTCAGCATGTTATCAATAGCCATGGATGATTCGGTAATGTGGTACATGTCTAAGAAAGCAACTATAATAGAGTTGAGAGATTTTAGTGGAAAAAAGAAGGCTGAATTTTACTGACACCTATCTTGTATTCACAAGCAGACTAATTATGTTTAATTTAATTGTCAGAACATAATTGTAAATACATAGCATATTTTTCGAATCAAGTATGCTCTTGTATATATATTGATGGAGGGATAAGAGATACGTTGATTAGTGTAGTAAAAAGACGTCTAGGGTATAGTGAGTTAATTGTTCTCATACATATTTGGAATTGAGCTGCTATATATTCTTAACCGGTGTATAGCTCTTATTTGATATGCTCGCTGGTCACACGATCCATTTTGCTCGTATGAAATTAATAGTGCATTTATGATCACAATAGACGATGGTCTAGCCCTCATGTGCGAGTGAGAGATGTAAGAAATAAATAAATAAAATGGGTTAATGGGTCGTCCATGAGAGTAGACCCGACCCAAATAATTTGAAATCATTTTGGTAGGAGTAGGTTAAGTAGGGGTGGTTTCTTGGAGTAGAAAACCACTCCACTACAACATGTTTAAATAACTCCCTATCAGAAGTTAACCCTGTATAGAAAAAAAAGCTTGTCCTCTGTCTGTAAACAATAAACAGAAAAGAAAACACACATAAACGAATAAGAAAGAAGGACTATAGTGATCAAGTGTAAGACACAGTCTAAAGGAGCATTTAGATTGTGGAAGTGAAGTCATTTTCATTGGTGATTGGTTTCTAAACCTTGTTCAAGTATAAAAAATACAAGATAAGGTAGGTGAATCAACTTTAAAGATTCTTATTTTTAACATGAATTTTTATTAGAAAATTTATGAAATTCGTTGTTTTAATTCCGTCAATGGTATAAGAGCATGTTTTAGTTGATATCCTACCATTATACAATAAAGAAATAAAAAAAATAAAAAAAACATAAAAATATCCTAATTAAGTGAAACACTATGTTTATAGGCTCACATGCTCAATCAATTATTTGAGATCAGACGTAAAATACTTAATATAACCCAATATTTAACGATTTTCGACTTCAATAGCGAGTAATATGTAATTCACTATCGTTTTGGAGTAGAAGAATAAAAACTTTACCCTAAAAATTAGCCAACCCCATTTATTAAAAAATAAAAATAAATAAATAAATACAACCACCATTAAATTAAGCACGTCTGCCGAATACACCAAAAGAATTGAGCACGCATGCATCTTGCAAACTTGATTGACTGTGCTTTAGAATATGTCTTACAAATAAATTATTCATAAAGAAATCATCCTATAGAGATCAAAAGCTAATAATTTGATAAGGAATATGAGGGTTGTTAGAATTTCATTAATCAAGTTCGTCTTAATTCGGACAACCTATATTTATATATATAAATATTAGGATTTTTACATTTATGTATTCCCTGAATTGGTACTTAAAAAAATTGTTGTCTTTGGCCTTTTGCCCGTATAAGATGAATATCATTGACATTGAGAGGATAAGTGAATTGTGCTTGGTGGTTGAAACATTACAACAAGAATATTAAATGAGGGAAAACAATATCTAGAATCGGGGCATCCTTACCTAACACAATACCTATAACCAAATCAAGATATTTGTGTAACAAATAATCATAATATTTTTGGACAAGTTGTGGAAGAATCATGAATGTGGATGGGCCAATAATATTTTTAATGGGACAATTCATTTTTAATTCCATTACTATTGGAATTTTGACTAATTTTTTCTTGATAATGAATGACACGTAAATAGCAACAAACGACTTTATTGTTGGAGAAGAAAAAATAGGGCTGCATGTAACTTTTTAGGTAGGAAACTTGTATAAATACATACATACATATACATACATACATATATATATATACATACATATATATATATATATATATTAGATGTATCTTACCTAACAATTTAATTTTTTGATTTTTTTTTTTCATAATGTTTTCTTCAGTCGGTAAATAGTACTTGATTCAATTGGTAAAACTTTATCGCTACAGAAAAAAATTGATGTATTATAAATCTGCGTGAAAAAAACTAATACCATAAGATTTTGTAATGATCATATTTTAAGTTTGAATCCCTCTAAAATCATGGGATTTTGTATAATTCATATCAATCTTTTATCTCCATTTAATGTATGTTTTGTTACATAGCATGATTTCCTTTTACTTATTAGTTGGAGATATCTTAATATAGTGATATATTTGAATATTTCACCAAAATAAAATATATAGTTTTGTTCATACATAGAAATGAGAGATGGATGCATAACTTAGGCAAAAAGTAAAGACTTTAAATACTAGAGAGAGAAGAAAAAATAATTTTCTTGACATTTTTCATGTAGAGAAATAGAATAAAAAGATTAGTAACTTTTTCAGCAAAAAAGGCCAAAAAATGAAACAACACTATGTATGAAATCACCTTCGTCTGATGTATATATAATCCTAGAACATTCCAATCACAAATTTATTTCAAAATCATACACACAAACATAAAATCTCATTGCTTTGTTTCCTATCCTCACAAAATTTTTGGTAGAAACTGCAAATAATACTTCCAGGTCCTAAATTAATCTATCCTATTTGATTAGACACATAATTTAGATGATAGTTGATTTTTTTTTATATCTTTATAATATTGAACTAAAAATAATGATTAAAAGTTAATATTTTTATTTATTTTTTTAAAAGTTAATGATGTTATATTACTATTTCAAGTAAGAGTATTCTTGAGAAAAAGGAATGCATGTTTTAAAAAATTGAGTCTTATTTTGAGACGCCTCAAAAAAAAAAAAAAAAAATTTAGAACAAAGGGCCAAAGCATAGATAAAAGTTTTGTACAAACTTTTTAGGTAATAAACTATATAAAATTAAAATATAAAAAGTTTAAAAATTACTCTTTCATATAAACTACATGTGAAAATTACATTTATTTTCAAATGATGATCCTATCAACACAACTGTGGAATGATGAGGACCAAATTTCTTTCCCCATTAGTTGTTCTACATATGTCTATTTCACAATTTCATAATGATGCATTATTCTTTCCCTATTTTCAACAACTTAAAAAAGTAGTGCTCCGCCCTAAACTTATATAGGAATAATATTATATGTCTATCCTTATGTAGTAATCTACTCTCTCTTTTTTTGTTACAATAATTTTTTTTTCCTACAGCAAATCAATTTACCGTGAACTGTAAAAAAAACTCTATAGTTTATAATAAGAAAAAAGAAATTATATATTTAGTATTATCATCTTATATTTCAACCTAAATATGATCCTGCGTAGTGCTACTGAGCCAATCGTCTATCCTCGCTCTTCCTCCAAAGAAATTGATATATTTAATATTACATCTTATATTTCAACCTAAACATGATCTTAATTTTGCTTGACTTTTTAATTTGCAAAGTGGATTGTTGCTTGTATATATGGAAAATGTGTTGACCATTAAAGTTGTGTGTGACTAATGACGATTAGGGTGTGATGTATGTGTAATCTTCTTAAATTTCTGTATAAATATGGATGTTAGCAATCATTTTTCTTTTATGATTTTTTTAGTGGAATGATCAAATATATCTATAAGTTAAGATTATAATTAATAATTAATCAAATACAATCAATAACCAATAATTATAGTTTAACCCTACTTATAGCGTGATTTCTAATAACATTTATACCTCAACAATCAACAATTTATATTGAAATTTCCGATCATGATTAATTTATTTTCTCACGTATCTAAAATGTTGAACTATTAGTTGTCAAAAGCAGGGAGGAAGTCAGAAAATGGAAGATGGAGGAGCAAAATTTATTTTTTCTTTAAAACTATGGATAAAGAGGTATTTTTAATTTTTTAGGACAACAAAATTTTAAAATTTAATAATTTTACATATAATATTTATATTAATTTAAAAAAAAATTATGGAGTTGAGGTAAGAAGAAATATATATGAGATATATTAAACAATGAACAATCACCCTTTATTTAAAAGAGCTCTACGTGCTAGTCTAAAATAAAAAATCTTCTCATAAAATATATATTTAAAATTTTAAATAATAAATATCTTACATCACTAATAGCTTAAATTTTTACAGCACACTCGTTCAAAAAGAGAAGTAATCAAGAGTGTTATAATACTTGATTCCTTTATTTCTATCCTCCATTTGGCCAGTCACAATGTAAGAGCACATACTAAACATTAAACACATCTCATTCAGAGTTAGCAGAAAATTAGAAGAATATGAATTTTCTAATGGAAGTGAAAGTCTTGTTGTGTAATTTATTGAACTGGTTCTTTAATCTATGAGTTGACCTTTAATAATCATACCTTAATTAAACTAAAAAATTAAAAACTATGTTTAAATTATTCTATACATATCTCGGTAGAATTAAGCCGGTTTGACATCTATCAATCAGCAATTAAATTTAATTAAAATAATTAAGTAGAATACTAAGATACCTAATATGTTGCATGATTGGCTCGCTTTAAGCATAATCAGTCATGTGATTTTTACATAATTTCCCGATTAATTTATCAAACCCTATGAAAGTTTGCATTTTCTTCTTTATTTAGTTGCGTATTAAAGTAAACAACGACTATTTAGCATAAAATGAACAAACGAGTCAATTTAATTGTGATTATCGTACATGGATTTGATTAACTGATTAAATTAAACTTAGTGCAATTTAGCATCGAATCGAGGAAAGAGTCATTCTCTATGATTAATTTAATTGTGATTATCGTACGTAGATTTGATTAAGTGATTAAATTAGAGATGGTGTAATTAAGCATCTAGAATAAATTACTAAGTCAAAGAAAGATAATAAATGTTTTCCCATTCCATGCACATGCTCCATAGACCATCGGAGCACGCGCTCTACTTGATTGAATGACTTGATTGCTTGCCTTCTCAAATTGTTTGCACCAATGACCATGAGTACAAGACGAAGGGTGAACTTCAATTTATCCCTCAATTATATGTTTGGAATCACTTTATCTTCTTAAATTAAAAAAATATAAATATATGTATTTTCCTTCCTCCAATTTTATTCCCATATTAATCTCTCTTCAAAATATTCAGGAAATGGGAATGTAAAATATTATTTGAACTCAATAATATAAAATGATTAATCTAAATCACATTAACTAATGTCTCCACCAAGTCATAAAAGTATGTACGAGGACAGTAGCCTACCCAATATTGGAAAGTCAAGTAGTTTGCCTTCTATTCTTATTCTCAAAATATAAAACTATTCCTTTTATACTGTTTTTTTATTTTTATTTTTAATTTTTAAAATGATAGTTTTAGTCATGCTAGCCTTGTGACTATTAACTATATAGCGACTATTTATAACAATTAAATAAAATTTATTTTTAAAATAGTAATCTAAGTATAGAATTCAAATATATCATTTTATAGTAGGTCTAATTTAAATTAGTTCCTGTATATTATTAAGTTTGGACAATAATTTCAAAGTTGAAGTATTTTTTCAAATATTTTGAAAAGAAAGGTAAAATTAGAAAATAAATTATGAAAATATAATTGAATGGGGAAAGATGCATATTTTTTTAGTTTGAGGGTGTAAAGTAATACCATAAATATAGTTGAGGAGGGCTAGAAGAAATTCACTCAAAGGATAGAACCATGAAAAAGTAATTTTCACTCATAAAATAGTTATTAAATTTAAATACTTTTTAAGCATAATTATATATTGATGAAAAAAGATACATGAAAATATGTACAAATCATTAACTACCTTTCATGATTATATCAGGATTTGGTATTTTCTTCATACAAATTTTTCTTTTGTAGGAGAAAATTTATGAGGTCTTGCAATTGTTTTCCATAGTTCTGACCACGATTTATGAACCGTACACATTGGTATGGTTCATGAATCGCCGGGTTTAAGGGTAGGGATTTTCCGACCCTTAACCTTAACAACACATGCAGATTAAGAGCCAGTTCAAGAACGGTAGTTTCGGGCAGTTTTGGATCCGATTAATAGCCAGTTCATGAACCGACCCTTAACCTTTTTTAAAAAAAATAATAAATAAATTTGAAAAAATATTGTTAACTTTACAAATTTTAAAAAATAAAAAAAGGGTTTGAACTTAAATTTAAGTTGATTATGTATTCTCTTAAGGTGTAGATGAATCAAAGTTCATGTAATTCTCTTACCTTTTTACCCTTCTTATCTTAGAGAGTAGCGTGACTCAATCACTTCCACCCATTCCCGTCATTGTATTTGTTCCTTCTGTGTCTATGTCAACTTGCTCGTCATTCAAATTTTGCATATCTTGTATTTGTTTTTCGGCCTTCATCCAATAGTCGAGGCATGATTGGGCTTCTAAACATTCAGAACATATGGTTGGGTATTTTTCGTTCAATATGTTACCTCCCGCGCTAAATGCTTGCTCTACAGTAATTGTTGATACAAGACAAGTAAGAAACTCCTTTGCCATCACAAAAAATTGGTAAGTTCGTATCTTTTGCGACCACCATTGCAAAATGTTGAATTCTCCATCGTCATCTGCTTCATTAAACTCAAAAGAAATATTAAAATAATTCTCAAGTTTCTGGCTGAAACTTGAGAATCCTCTCGCACGTTATGTCCGTTCTTTTATTAAAAGTTGTGCCTTAGTAAGTCTAAAACTACTACTACTAGTATTTTGGATTACAAGTTAGGTAGCTTATTTATCATACTTTAAACTATATTCATTATTAAAATATTTAAATATGCTCTAATATTATGTACAATTAATGCGGGATTAGGATAATAGTCATTTTTAATAGAAATTAAAGCATCATAATACATTATTAACATGTCTTGTAAACCATCTAATTTAAACTTATGATCAAAAGCAATAACAACTAAATTAATTTTTGGAATGTTTAAATTTTTTTTCCCATTTACTTTTCATTGCTTCAACATAATATTTTAAAATTTCATCATTAGAGTATTCATTTAAAATTATTGCAATATTACAATAATTAATTAATACTAAATAGGTAATTAGATAATAAACTCCTGATAATTATAACATGACGTCGTTAAAAGTTTTTAAAATGTTACAAAGTTTTTCACATATTGCCCATTGGTTTGAAACAAATTCACATTATTAATATTTTGCATAAAAAATGTACATATAATTTTTTATAATAAAAAAATTCTTGTAATAATAAATATGTTGAATTCCAACGGGTTGGAATATTCATGGAAATCTTTTAGGCCTCATACCATTGGCCTCGCAAAATTTAGCCCATTGTTTCATAACTTGTGGATGTGAGCACAAGTAAGCAATTAATTGCTTAATGGACCTAAGTTATAATTTTAAATGTCTTAATCCATTTTGTACATATAAATTTAAAACGTGACATATATATCTAGTATGAAAACCTTTACCACTAATTGACAGGTCACATATAACTTTGAGATCTCCATACTATCAGTATTTGAACTACTATTGTCAAATGATATTGAACAAATTTTAGTATTTAAATTATATTCTTCTAATACTAATAATATCATTTGAGAAATATTTTCAACTTTTTTCACTTCATCGAACACTCTATATGCAAGTAACCTTTTTTGGATTGATCAAGAATCATCAATCTAATAACAAGTAATACCTATATATGAATGGGTTTGCAAATCGTCATTCAAATGTTAGAACATAAAGAAACTTTATTATTTATATAAACATATAATTTAATTAAATCTTTTCTACTTTTAATGTATCATTTTTTTAGTGTACATGTGAGTGTAGTTCATAGAACACGTTTAGCAGAAGATGTAAAGCGTTTTGATGAAAATCTTCATAA
Organism: Paulownia fortunei; assembly: GCA_019321725.1. Classification (NCBI taxonomy): domain Eukaryota; kingdom Viridiplantae; phylum Streptophyta; class Magnoliopsida; order Lamiales; family Paulowniaceae; genus Paulownia; species Paulownia fortunei. The sequence continues at coordinate 5,628,857 of CM033105.1, read as the reverse complement.
GTTAATTTACTACCAAATTTAAAAGAAAGATATTCAACAACAAATTTAGCTAATCTTTCTTTATAATTAAAATCAAAATATTTAAAAAAGTTAGAATCGTTACTCTACCAAAAGATAAGTACTTTAGAATTTGAGTTTGAAAACGATCAATTCCATATTCAACTAGATGCTTCTTCTCTATATGTCTTATCAACGATCCATAACCGCCACCAGATTAAAATTTTTATGATTGAGAGCAATACTTACATTTCGCTTGCATCTCTCTGAATGAAAGTATCACCTTCTCAAAATGTTTGGTAAAACTATAAAATTTTAGAGGAGTAGCAACTCGAACATTGACATCACTCAAACTTTCTTAAGTTGGAAATATATGAGGTTGCTCATCATCACTTATTTCCAATTTATAATTCACGTTGAGCGTAAGTGTTGAACCTAAGTTGAAACAGACCATCTTTTCCTTACCTCTGCTGCTTGAACTATAACCAACTATTTGACAATTAATAGAATTAAGATGAAAGAAATATAGAAAAATAGTATTGACAATATAAATGAAAGAATTAATATAAAAAATACCTAAATAACCAAGAAAATAAAATTGACACTTTAGAGTTGAGAGATTTTGAGAGTTCTATGTGAGAAAAAATAATGGGTTGTAGGGGGTATTATAGGTTTAAAAATCATTTTTTTTTTAAAAAAGGGGAGGTTGTGATCTCCAAATAACCAAAAATTTAGCTGTTTAGAATTTGGCCATGCCAGAACATTCAAATGACCATTTTGGGATGGCAAAAACGACTACTTAATTATGGTGGTAGATGAGCAATAGCCTAAAAATCTAGACCGTTGATCATAAAAAAATTCAAAAAAAAAAAGTTGAACCGTCGAGTTGGACCCGACGGTTCAAGTTTGTTGAACCGTCGTGTTGATCTCGATGGTTTAACGGGTTAGAAAAACCCAACCCTTGGACCAAGTGTCGGACCCACCAACTCATGATCAACTATTTCCGAATCATTGACCACGGGTTGGTTACAAGTCATGTTCGATTTTGACTTAACTCATGGTTAGGTTTAGTTTACGTGATCAAAAGTAGAAGATCTCCATGATTGTCCTAGCTTTCTTTTTTTTTTTTTTTTTATAATAATGGAAGATTTTTCCTACACACATTTAACTCTTTTTTTTTCCTATTTCATCTTAGCGATTTTTTGGGATTCCATGTCACAAACTTTCCACATGAAACTATTTTTTTTTTATGTTTTCCCAATATCAGGAAGAGGAGATATGAGGGGTTTTCAACCTTTCCCCACCTAATAATAGAAGATTTTCTAGGGTTTTTATTTTTTCTTGTAAAAAAAAAAAAATTAAATGAGATTTTTAATCTTTCCTAGCCATTAGAATAGAAAATTTGTCCTACACCTGTTTGGACATTTTCTTAACTTTTTCAATCTTGCATATTAATTATCAACCTATGCCACTAATGGGCCCCAACAAATTATGAACCCAATAGAGGCTCGTTAAGTCCAAGATAACCCATACCAGATACGACTCAAGTTCATAAACCTAGAAAATTCTAAAGATCCATGTACTACATCATATTGGAGTGCAACTCCCTCCTAATAAATTATAGATACCCTAGATTCTCATTAATCAAAGATAAGCCAGTTATTTTGGCATTCAAGAGCATTTAACTTTATGCGTATTTTCTCTCTATTTCAATTCTAATTTGAGCATCAGAGGATTTTAACTGAGACATTCTCGGTGAACTAGTGACTTATGTGTGTTATATGTAGAAACCCACGTAGAAGTTGATCATTAAGGAGAGTCAAAGCCTGAGGATTTGAAAATACTCCACATCATTTTAGCATTATCTATGGGAACCTATCTCGACATTGAGGATACAAACTAGGTCTAGATTGACGGAGACTAGCGCCCAATGCGCTCCACATGAAGGAAGAACTAACTTCAATGGAGTAGATGAACAACACGAGTTTCCTCCTCAATATGATCCGCTACTACCATGTCAAGAAAAGTCGGCTCAACCAGTAGCAATGCAAATCACATAGGAGGCTTTACTAGATCTGATCGAGGATGCCTCAGCGAGTAGCGGCAAGAGCGGTGGCCCAATATATTAGCTACCAGTATAGGAGTGGGCAAAGCTCATCTCCAACCCCCTGAGGAAGTGTTATGGATAAGAAACGTTGTTACCCAAGAGAGGAGTCGAGTCAAGTATCTCTTCCTAGTGGTTACATGAGGCACTGTGAAGATAAAATCTTCCATTTAGGGGTCAATATGGCAAACGTGTCGGCATACAATAGGACAAGAGATTCCTTGGGTACTTAAATATCCGTTTATATGGAAAGAGCCATTCATGCTAGTATAAAGTAGAATGAAAATAAGGAAAGAGTTGAGGGAAAGAATAGAAAGAACATTGTCATGTTTTCCCTACTGAGTACCTCTATTACGCACCCATAAACGTAACTCGAGTTGGGATTTTGGTGGTAGCCAGGCAGCAAGGATTAGTCCAGGGGCCCAATAAGATGAAGGGTAACCCAAAAAGGCTAAAATCTATAAGTACTGCCATTTTTACTATGAAAAATAACACACTGCAAATGAGTGCCACAATCTAAAAAAAGAGATCTAGAAGTTAATACAGAAAAGATATTTAAAGAAGTTCGTAGACCAACACTAACAAACTCATTGAAGTGATTCACATTAGCTAGGGGCTTCACAAGCTCAAGGTCAAGTACTAAAGCAACCAGAAGGAGTCAATGGAGAACCCATGACAATAACAGCTTCCCCAAGACATGAGACATTATCATAATCTCAAAAGGGTCAGTAAGCAAAGACCCCCCTCTGTATGTTGGATGCTCTTATAGGCAGCTAAAGGAACCTGCCGACATCTTAGACCCCAGAGCAGAGAATGAGGTAAAGGCTGCAGAAAAGTTAAAGATAGCATGGCTAATCTTAGAAAATGCTACTCCTACCCTTCTATGGTGATGTATTGAATTTAAATGTTTGGAGGGGATTAACTTTGTGTATTTAGAGTCTTATTTACTTTTATGCATTTCTCATGCAAACACTAAGCTTGACTAGAAATTAATTTCTTAACGAATTTCTCAATTTGAGCTTTATGAAATACTTGAGTAAGAGAAACTCTAAAAACATGTGGTAACAAGACTTTCCCCTCTAAGCATGACTTGACACAAGGTAAGTCCAACCCTCTTCGGGCACGAATTAACCCCACGTGAGGCTACCCCTCCGTGGGCATAACTTAGCCCCAGACAAAGCTACTATTTCCTGAGTACAACTTAGTCCAGGGTGAGGTTGCCTCTCTCAAGACACAACTCAACCTTGGGCGAGGCTACCCCTCCACAAGCGTAGCTTAGTTAGAGCAACTTAGTCCCAGGTGAGGCTACTCCTCCCTAGGCACAACTTAGTCTTGGGTGAGGCTACCTATCTCCAGGCATAACTTAACTAGGATAAGGCTACCCCTTCCCGGGCATGACTTAACCCTCGGTAGAGTGATGTCTTACTTAGGTATAACTTAAATATAGGCGAAGCAATATCTTGCCCGAACTAGCTCTAGAGGGCTAGCAAAAGCCTGGAATACCATCAACCTAACACTTGTAAGATTGAGGAAAAATCACCTCAATCAAGTTATCTCTAATTTTACTTTCAGAATCTTGCTTACATGTAAGTTGCAGTTTGAAGTTACAATAAAGTTGCAAGTTTACGACACTTATCTTCTTGTAAATGCATTACTCCAATAAATAATAAAATAATATATACGCTAAGATACCAAAAGTTGACAAGATTCCCTCGAGGTCAATAACATATTAGGCTCTGGAATTCAAAAGTTCAACTTCCCTTGAGATCAAAGACAAAGTCTTGTCATAAGATTCACAAGCTACCCCTTGGGGTTAAAATAAGGTTAGCCTGAGGCGGCAATCGAAGAATCTCCTCGAGATGAGAAAAAATGCAAATAAGAAAAACTAAAATGAATGCAAAATTAGAAACGATACTAAAGACGATATGCATTCTAAGATTACAAAACAAGTCATATCACAAGCACGAAGGTTAAAGGAATACAACACAACCATTCAAAAATAGTTGAATCTAGTAGCTGACATAACATAAGTTTGAATGAAATGAGCAAATAAAAAATATTCCATATCTATTTAAGTAAAATACTAAGTCTACTATGTATTAGGTTCCTAGAGGGCTTCGTCTCCAGTAGGCGAATCTGGTGCTATTATCACTGTCATAGTTTTGAGCAGCAGAAGCCTCAACGACTATAACCTTTATAGTCACAACACCTTACAAATTAGGCACCATTAGGTTAAGAAGCATGACATACTCCTTAGTAAACCGACCTAACCTCCTCAACACATGGCAGTACTCATAAAAACTTTGGTCATACACAAATTTTTTCGCTCATATACATGGTGGCTTGCCCTCCTCAACACTAGTTTTATACTTGCAAAAAAGGCTTTGCCAGCCTTTGACTCCAAGAAATTCCTATCACTGGACACTTCATGGTAAAATCGACCCCTAAGCTTATTCAACTTGCTCACTTCCTCCTTGAGGCATGCCATCTCCATCGCACCCTCCTTCTCAATGGACTCTATCTATTCAATCCTCTCATAGTAGCAAACAACTTGACAAACGAACATTGTTCATTAAGTAAGGGCCTAATCTAAGCAAAGAGAAATAAACTAATCAAATACTTTACAAAAATTGAAGTAAGAGAATAAAAAGATAAATAAGAGAGCAAAAAAGCTAACCCTAGGGAGCTCTCCCTTGATCATCTCCTCAAGTCCATTATCAGTCATTTGGCTAAGGTGCTGGATATCATCCTTTGCTAATAGCACTCTCAGTGCGACTCCAGCTTAAGAAAGTCTCAGTTGTGTCCTAATAGGACTCAATCTCCTTGGAGCAATTGATCCCAAAGCTAAACACACATTTACCTATTTAATGTCATGGTGAAGGATCACGAACACAACCCCACAACCTCTTGTTGGCAATAGAAGATGCCTCATTTTGACTCATTTCAGCTTGAGCAGGGCCCTGCGACTGAGCCCTCTATGGGGGAGCATTCCCTTCTAATACGAACTAGAGTTAAAAGAGGTCATGATGAACCATCCAACATAATCCGGATGATCATAGGCCAATCCTATGCGATCCATTTGAGCCAAAAATAAATTTAGATCAATTTAAGGGTAATAGAATTTAAATAGAAACTACTTTCTATTACATGAATATATCCCATACATTCATGGGTCTTCTCTTGATTCTTTATTATGGTCCTTCTTCTTGTCCACTATTAAATAAATCAAGATTAAAATTGATGAAGTCTTGGTTAAAATAAATACCCTACTTGAACTAAAACTCAAGTAAAGGAATTTCTAAATTCTGATTTCAAGCAAATATGGATAAAAGTGGGTTGAACCTAATAATCCATACCTACCATCAAAAGTAGTTGATATGCCAATGTTATCTTACTTCGTCATTGGCCATGGGTCGCAGAATGACTCTGTAATGGAAAGTTGTGATGCCCACAGAATGGACTCGTCTCTACATTGGCCATGAGTTGTGGAACGTTTTGAAGCTCCATCCACATGGAGGTTTGATGGGTCTTGTTTGATACTTAGTACCATATGAGCTCATAAAATTGGGGTATAAGGAAAGTAGTGAGATAAAATATCTGGAGAATTGTATGGAAATACAATTGTTAAACGTTAACTACCTTTCAATATATTTTTTGAGCTTATAAAATTGGGGTATACAATATATTGACTAAGCCTCAAGCCCATTAGGAACTATGATTTTTCGAATTGCCTTTAGGAGTGATGGAATTTGAATAAAATAGTGGGAACATTTATTACTTAAGACCTTGTTATAAATGAATATGATTTTGAAAGAATGCTAATTTTCTGCCTCGTTTATATTTTTAGATTGTCTATAAATGGCTAAAAACTCATTTGCATTAATTCTGGAAGGTAATAAATTAACTGGTCCTAACTATATTAATTGGTTAAAAAACCTTTGGATTATTCTACAGTTCGAAAATAGGGATTACATACTTAATGTGATCTCACCGTCGACCATGTCGGAAGACGCCACTGATGAGGAGCTAACTATATTAATTGGTTAAAAAACCTTTGGATTATTCTACAGTTCGAAAATAGGGATTACATACTTAATGTGATCTCACCGTCGACCACGTCGGAAGACGCCACTGATGAGGAGCTTGTGGATTATCACGATGCTATATGATGGCATTGATGTCAAACGAGTTGTAGAGGTAACACAAGGCACATGCGCATGTGCATGATATCTGTGTTCACTTACAAGAGTTGTATGGTGAACATACTAGGCAGACGAGATATCAGATCTTAAAAGATCTTTTCAAGACCCGTATGATGGAGGGCTATTCAGTCTATGATCATGGATTGAAGATGATAGGCTTGATTGAAAAGCTCGAGTCACTTGGAGTTATTATGGATAACGAGCTCTATTTAGATCTCATCCGCAGTCTTTGCCTTCATCATTTGACACCTTCGTTGTCAACTTCAACATGCATAAAATGGAAACTAGCCTTACTGAGCTAGTTAACATGTTGAAGATTATTGAGTCTACCATAAAGAAGGACAGGCCGATTATGCTTGTTGGATCCTCATCCAACTTAAAAACTGCAAAGCTCAAGCAAAAGAAGGGGAAAGAAAAATGTTCCTCAAAATTCAAAGGCATGAAGACAACATGTGGCATCTCCAAGAGTTCCAACAAGACCGATGATAAGTGCCATTACTGCGGCAAACTTGGGCATTGGAAGAGGAACTGCAAGGAGTACCTTGCGAACTTGAAGAGTTCGGGTATTTATTTTGTTGAAGTTAACTTATCAGTTAATAATGCTTCTTGGGTATTGGATACCGGCTGTGGGTCTCATCTTTGCAATGATTTGCAAGTGATGGTAAGAAGCAGGAAGCTAAGTAGGAGAGAGACAGTACTGCGACTGGGGAATGTAGCAAAGGTTGCAGCATTAGCCGTAGGAAGTGTCAACTTAGCTTTAGGAAATGGAGTAGTTTTAGTTTTAAACAATTGTCTTTATGTTCAAGAGATAGTTAAGAACATTATCTCCATTTCTATTTTGGATGAAGAACGTTTTACTTTTTCAATAAAACATGGAAGCTATTCCATTTTTAAAGATTTAGTTCTGATTACCTCTGACATATTGATGAATGATTTATATTCTATTAATCCCCATAACTCCTTTTTCCATGTTCAACAAAATAAAAGAAAAATAGATAATTATAGTTTCCAACTCTTATGGCATGCTAGGTTAGGTCATATCTCTGAGAAAAAAATTTATAACTTGGCCCAATTACTCAACTTTCGAAAGAGCAAGGAATGCCAACATGTGAGTCATGTCTCAAAGGAAAAATGACCAAATCACAATTTGTTAGACGAGTGGAGCGAGCGAGCTAAAAATCTATTGGATTTGATCAATTCAGATGTATATGGGCCACTAAGTGTTAGTGCTCATGGAAACTATCACTACTTTATAACTTTTACTGATGATTATTCTAGGTATGGTTATGTCTACCTTATGAGGTACAAATTTAAAGCTTTTGAAAAGTTCAAAGAATCTAGATGTGAGGTGGAGAAATAAATTGGGTTGAGTATCAAGGCTCTTCGATCAGATCAATGAGGGGAATACTTGAGTATAGAGTTTCTTGATTATCTAAAAGAGAATGAGATTCTCTCTCAGTGGACCCCTCCTGCTACTCCCCAACTCAACATAGTTGCGGAGTGTAAAAATCAAACTCGATTGGACATGGTTCAATCGATGATGAGTTTCACTGGACTTTCTCTTTCATTCTAGGACTATGCTCTGGAAACGATAGCATATCTATTAAATAGAGTGTTATCAAAGTCGATGCCCAAAACACCATATGAGATGTGGTGTGGGAAACCACCCTTTTACAAATACCTTAAGGTATGGGGGTGTGCTGCTTACGTAAAGTAGCAAGTGGGAGATAAATTAGATATGAGATCCGATTTATATAGGTTTGTACGGTATCTAAAGGAATTAATTGGATACTATTTCTACGACCCCTCAGAATAAATAGTATTTATTTCGAGAAATGCTTCCTTTTTAGAAGAGAAGTTTCTATTAGATAGAAATTGCGAAGTTATAGAAGTTGAAGAAATTCAAGAACCACAGAGCCGCTTTACAGATGCAGTAACAGGCCAACCAGCTAAGGCTGGGCCTTTGAACACATAATCTCCTAGGAGATCCCAGAGGATCTCAAAGCCACCTGAGAGGTATGGTTTTTTATTAGAGAATAATGAGGAAAATATCCACTTAGATGATGATCCAAGGACTTATGGAGAGGCGATGTCAGACATCGACTTAGAAAGATGGCAAGAAGCCATGCAATCCAAGATGGAGTACATGTACTCCAACAGGGTATGGACCTTGGTGGACCCACCACAAAGAATTGTTCCTATTAGCTGCAAATAGGTCTATAAGTGGAAACTTGGAGTAAATAGAGAGGTAGCGACCTATAAAGCATGATTGGTTGTGAAAGGTTATACTAAAAAATAAGAAATTAATTATGAGAAAACTTTTTCGCTAGTAGCGATGCTTAAATCCATTCGGATACTACTAGCCATATCAATATATTATGACTACGAGATATGACAGATGGATGTGAAGTCCGCTTTCCTTAATGGAAATATTAAGGAAGAGATCTATATGAGGCAACCAGAAGGCTTCACATCCAAAGGGAGTAAGCAAAAGATTTTCAAACTCCAGAGATTCATTTATGGACTCAAGCAGGCTTCTTGAAGCTAGAACATCTGGTTTTATGAGGCAATCAAATTATTTAATTTTCACAAGAACCCAGATGAACCCTATGTCTATAACAAGGTTAGTAAGAGCGCAGTGATATTTATTGTGTTGTATGTTGATGACATCCTACTCATTGGGAATGATATAGGGATGTTGCAGTCAACAAAGACTTGGTTGTCTAATCAATTCTCCATGAAGGAATTGGGAAAAGCATCCTTTATTCTTGGAATAAAGATCTACAGAGATAGGACATAAAGGATAATTGGACTATCCCAATCTACGTACATAGACAAAATGCTAAAGAGGTTTAGCATAGAGGAATCTAAGCAAGGATTCTTGCCAATGAGTCATAATATTTCTCTCTCAAGGGCAATATCTTCTAAGATTCATGAGGATAGAGAAATGATGAACCGCATACCTTATACATCTACTATAGGAAGCATAATGTATGGTATTCTATGTACAAGGCCTGATGTCACATATGCTCTGAGTGTTACGAGTAGATATCAATCCAATCCAGGTGAAGAATACTAGAAGGCCATAAAAATAATGTTGAAGTATTTAAGAAAGACTAAGAATATCTTTCTTGTATATGGCTCTGGAGAACTGAAACTAGAAGGATATATAGTTTTTAGTTCGATATAGATGACTCAAAGTCAATGTTTGGATACGTATTCACCTTAAATGGTAGTGCAGTCAGGTAAAAGAGTTCTAAGTAGGAGACAACCGCAGATTCTTCCATCGAAGCTGAATATATTGCTGCATGTGATGCGGCAAAAGAAGCTATTTGGATAAGGAACTTATTCTAAGAGTTGGGTGTGGTTCCATCTGTTGTTGATCATGTAATGATATACTGTGATAACAATGGAGTTATTGTGCAAGCAAAAGAGCCAAGATCTCATTAAAGATCCAAGCATATCATGAGGAGATACTATCTAATCAAAGAGATCATTGGTAGAGGCGACGTTGTAGTGGATAGAGTTATTTCGGCAGAAAATATAGCAAACCCACTAATCAAACCTCTAATACATAAGGTATTCAATAGACATCTTGAGAAGATGGGCCTAAAGTACGTGGGCAATTGACGCTAGGGTAAGTGGGAGATTATTAAAGTAGTGTTCGGCGTGCTAATTAGATTGTGTATCCTTTATACTATTGAATTTGTAAAAATAATCTTTTTTCAAATCATATTAATAAAAAAGATAAATTTTTTTATCTTTAATTGCTTCATATAATTAGATAAAGTCCCCAAATCAAACTGGGCTATGGGGCATGGTTACGTATTTGATGGTAATCATAAAATATGCCTCTATGGCTTTGACCTTAAATTAGTTCCGAGTCAAATGCTTTTTGAGATGGGACATCGAATACCCCAATAGGCTCGCACATATAATGCATGATGCATGGAATATTGGTGTAGTGATGTTAGTGCATGTATGCGGGTGCTTGTTAGGGAACAAGTACACTAAGCAGGCTCACTAAAAATTCTTAATTGGAAACTTATTTATCGAAATAAGAATTTTTTTGTTACGATATTACACGATTAGTCCTTTTAACTTGAGGCACCATGGTAGCTTTGTGCATGTCGTGTTTTATTTTGATGTATTTTCTGATTGCCTGGCAATCATAAAGAGAATACATTGAATGTTGCATTGATATGTATAGAGGTCAATGAGTGATCAACAAAGAATCTGTGTAACTTGTCTGGCAGAATAAGTGTTTCTCCTATATTTTCATAGTTTATGACTCAAAAGTCCTTGGCCAAGGCAGGATGAATGTTAGATGGAGGTTTTCTAATGATTCATCATAAGTCGTTGAAACTTGAAATAGAATTATAATTATTGAGTAATTAGGGATCCATGCCTTGTACTCAATCAAGAGATTAGTTGATGGAATGATCTTACGTGTATGATACTCGTAATTGAAATAGGTTCACTAGCTAAATCATCTAAGTCTAGGTAGTCATGATACACTTGCTAGGTGTTTCCCATGACTTGTGAGATTTTTGAAATTAAGGAATTAATTTCTAGCGGACTAGTTAATTGGATTAATTAATCGAAATAATTATTATTATTTATAAGTTGGCAATGTTGCAAGCGCATTGCTAACTTAGTTGTGAACCTAAAGGATCACACACAATTTGAGATGGAACATTTTTAATTTAAAAATTGATCCAAAGGGTTGGATCTAATTAATTAATATAGATTAATTAATTGGGGATTAAATTAATTCAAAGAGTTGAATTAATTATTCAATTAAATAATCAGATAATTTAATTGGAGCTAATAAGATTAGGGAGCCCAATTGGAGTGAAACAATTATTTGATTGGATCATATTAATTGTGTAGTCCATAAATTAATGTGTAGTTCATAAATTAATTTAATTGTTAAATTAATTTACTTAATTAAATTATTTAATTAGGTCTAATTTGATTGGATGGACTAGATAGAATTTATAAATTTTGATAAGATAATTAATTGAATTAATTGTGAGATTTATTTTTAAGTCCAAACCCAATTCACAAAGACCCAGTAAGAGAGGCCCATGAAGGTAGTTGAAAAAGGATGAAAAGTCAAGAGTTTGTAATTCTAGCATAATCTTGAATATCTTCAGAAGATATCAAAGAGATTGGAAAAAGTTTAGATGAACCAAAATATCTTCCAACTAATCAAAAGAAGACAAAAAATATCAAGAGTAAGACTCTTGAGATTATGTGCCCCCTATTTATACCTCATGGCCAAAAATTGTAGGATATAGAAAATATCCTCTAATTTTTGGCCATTCACAAAAAGAGAAGAAAAATTATTTTCTTCATCCATATTTTTTCTCCAAAAATTCCATCTTTTATTTTTAAGTATTAATTCTTTTATCACAAGTTGATAAAAAGAATTAATATTTTATATACACACTTCATAAACTACATTAGAAAAGATATTAGAATTGCTAGCGGAATTTTGATTTTGTATTATTGCTCAAAGTATAGACTACTTTAGAGGGGAGGCGCGTAGATCCCTATGAACGAAATTCAGAAAAAGGGCTAGCAATTGATTGCTTTATACTCTACGACAGTTGGAGTGCATAGGAAGGTATAAATCAAAACTTTAATTATTTTACTACAACCATTGAAAATTACAATATCATCAGAAATCACATCGAATTTGGGGTATTGGTATAATTGTTATGGTATTATGTTTTTAAAATTTTTAATTTTTCACTGTGCATATCACGGGATCACGCAAACCCAACAGGGTGGACTGGAGCTTGCCACATATGAAGTAAAACCAAGCATTATCGTAACGGTTTAAGGCTAACTTAGGAAATGAAAAGGAACCACCATTCTCTTTGGTAGAACAATACCACTTAGTCCCTAGCTGGCATAATGCATTGATAATCATGTTCAAATCCAGGGGTTGTGATATGAAAGTAGTATATGCTGAATGATCTACTACTAGTAATACATAATAACTCCTAATCGCTTCAATCCGATAGTAGACCTCCTCACTGATAAATGCATATTTTTGTATCAAATTTTTTATAATTCTCTTTCTTTATTCTTGTTAATATTATAGTTTTATTAATATTTTGTGTTAGGGAATCAATGAACAAAAAAAATTAAAAAGAACCAAAATGAAACCAAAGAAGACAACACGTTTCGTGAGCAAGTTGTGAGATAATATTTCATTGAATCAAAGAAGCATCACAATTAGAAGAAAAGGGTCATTTTTGCCTAATTCCATCTTGTGTAGATCAAAATATATACAAAAAATCACTTGAACTTTGTAAGTGATTGTTGGGTTTGTATTAAATTCAAAATAAGCATGTTTCCAGACTTGTGCACTTTTTATATTTTAGGCATAACGCCATGTTCAAAAATCTTATAGACTTGAATCTTATTTTATTTGATTTCCAAGAGATAGAACTATGACTTTTTTGTTGGAATCTTAGCCCAATTCAACCTTGATTAAAGCAGAAAATTCATCCAAATGTGTGTATTGGAAGGGATCTATCTATGCCGACATATCTCTTTAAATCAAGTAATACTTTCTTTCTAGTGGCTAGAATTAAGTGATTCAAGTTGAAAAATAAATATAACAAAAAAATATACAGCTTTCATATTGATCACGCTTCCAAAATCAACAGATTTCATAGAGAAAAATGTGTGACAAAATTTGAATCTGAAAAGGACATGTGAATTTAGAGAATATTTGAAGTAAATTTGGAATGTATTTGGAGTGAATTTGGAGATACCAATTTAAGCACTCTTCTACTATATATAGAGGCTCTTGGATGTCATTGAAGATACACAAACAATTAGAGGGGGAAAAAAAATTATTATTATCATTTTTTAGACTAAGTTTTCTTGTAGTAATATAAGGTTTCTAGTAGTAATAGAAATGTATTTTCTAGGTTTCTCTTTAGTCTTTTTTACTTTCATTATATCTTTCTAAATTTTATTTAGTTGAGGATAAAGGGTGAACCTATTGATGGATGAAGAGGAACGGTTGTAAAGGTGCATAATATTCATGTGTGTTGTATTATTGTTTTAATTTTTTATTGAAACCCTCCTTGTTTTGTAGTAATTTTTTTATTTATGTATCACCAATGACACAATAAATACTTGGGTTCATTTAGCTTATTGTATGAATCTACTACTCAACTGCTAACGTGAAATTTTAATTTATTATAGACAAAGATGTACATAAATACTTAATTGTATAAATATGTATTATCGTTAAAACCCTTCTTTTTTAGTGGCGATTCTTGATTTATGTATCACTAATGACATAATAAATACTTGAGTTCATTTAGCTTATGTACGGTACTACTACACCAACTGCTAATGTTGAAATCTTGATTTGTTGTAGATAAATGTGTGCATAAATATTTGATCCCATAAATAAGTATTGATGTTAAGAGATAATTTGCAAACAGTAAGATAATATCATGATTACCTTAATGCATGAATTATTTGATAACATCTTTCTATTGGAGCATTCATTATGTATGAATTCCAATAGTGGCATTTAAAAGAGATAAAAAAAATAAATAATCATTCTTTTATCCAAAATTCAAGAGCAGATTCCTAATTCTTAGTATTTTTATTACTTTGATTTCTTAATTATAGCATAAAATTTTCTTTTTAATCTAACATTCAGCCTATCTTTTAAGAAATATAAACCCAAAAACTTCAAATAACTTCTATGTGGATTGACCTTGGATCCCGAGAAATTTTTTACTTGACCTAACCTACACTTGGGTTTGCAACCTTAAAGTTATAATACTCTCCTCGTATGAAAACATCATTGTTGTTGCAGTAGAAGTCTCTAGCAAAAGGGATCACATAGATTGGCATAAAATTCCTGCATGATGTTAACCAAAAACTTGTCTAGCTGAGTGACCAACTTTTGCCACCAATGGGCCAAGATCATTGCGGCAAGGGCTCCACTCCCTGGTGTAGGCTGGAGACCTCGCTCAGATTAATGCTCCTAGGAGTGAGCACATCATGAAATTTTCTCTCAACTTCTTTATTTCTAAATTAGTTCTTATCAAATGAGCTTGAGGTAGTCGTCTTGCCCTTGTTTCCATTTCTTGTCATCTTACGAATCTTGCAAGATAAACAAAGTAGAACCAACATAGGCCAAAGTCAATTGGGATAGCAATAAAAAACTAGCATTTATGCCTCATATACACATGTAGCACCAACGGTGTTTGAATAATGACAAATCCACATCATTCTTGAAATATTTTTTGGAAGATTCATGCAATGTATGTTGAAGTGCAAAATGACACATGAAATACAAGCTAAAAAGGGTGGAAAAAGTCATATGTAGCACTCAATTTTCATTCAAACTTTTCAGCGAACACTTAGGGTGCCCCAATGTAAAACTACCAAATCGTATAATTCTTGTAAACTCCTACCCCAAATTCGCAAATATACCCAACTACCACAACAACATATTGATCAATCATTGATAACCACAATTCTTTCAGGAGAGAATGCACACACCAACGAAACAAGATTTAACTAAAACGAAGTAACAAACTAAAATAAAATAATGAAACAAAATAGAATAAACTTACCAATTTAGAGGAAAACTCGCAAAGTTATGCTTGGGTGTGAGGATTGAAGTGGGGAAAGTGTTGAATGTGTGTACATATGTTGCTTGCTGGGGTAAGGGACAAGGAATATTGTAGAGTGAAAACATGTTGTGGTGCAAATGAATGTTAAGTGTCACCCTTTTTTTTTTCTAAAATATGAAGTCACACCGTGATGCTTGGAACAGGCGCCACGACGCCATATTTGTTGTTGCTCACTGCCCACGTTTTGTGGGTCGCACTGTAGCTCCTGGAATGGGTGCCGTGACACCAGATGCCATTTAAATATTGTGTCATGACAAGAAATATAAAAGTCATGGTGCCACTTCCAGCTCAACTATTGCCTTACTTTTGAATGGCGCGCCATGACTCCAAATGGGGGAAAGGTATCACGGTGCAAGTTTGAACCTCAATCACTGCCTAAATTTTGAATGTCTTGCCATGATGCTTGACTTAAAGGTGTCATGATGCGAGGCCTTGATTTGAACCAATGCCTTAAATTTCGTGTTTGGGTTGCTTATAGTTTTCACAGGTCATCTTACAAGAAAGAAAAACACTAAGATCAAAATAATGGTAATATAGGGTATAATGCAACCAAAGCATCTAATCCTAAAATAAACAATTGAACTAAATTTCAAAAATCAAATATCAAAGCACATTAAATAGCTTAGGTTGCCTTCCAAGAAATGATAAGTTCATAGTCTTGAGCCATACTTCAACTGAATGCATTAACCAGCTTCTCCAAGAGGATGTCGGTGCCCTTTCTCACGTTATTGCCAAAATAATATTTTAACTGTTGGCACGAAATAAAGAACTATCTCTATTTTTCAACTAAACGGAACACAAAAGGACCCGACCATCTTGACTTCACCCGAAAAAAGCTTCAAACATGAGTTGAACATAACACTTGTTGTCTAGGTTTGAATTCAAGCCTCAAAATCATTTTGTCATGCCACCTTTTTGTCTTTCCTTGTAAAGCTTGGCATTCTCATAGGTATCATTGTGGAACTCCTCTATTTCATCTAATTGCAAGAGTCGTTTGTCATCTACTGCCCTCGTATCAAAATTCAGTTGTCTCACAGCCCAATAAGCCCATTGCTCTAACTCAACTGGGAAATGACATGCCTTACCAAACACCAATAGATGTCTTGTAGGCTATATTATAGGCCCAGAATGAATCGTCAAGCCTGTGCACCTAATCCTTACGATTTGTGTTGATCATCTTTTCAAGTATCTGCTTGACCTCACATTTGGATATTTCTGCTTGTCCATTAAACTGCGGGTGATATCCCAATGCTACCCTATGCTTCAACCATACTTAGCAAGAAGATTATTAAATAATATATCGCAAAAGTGTGTACCTTCATCACTAATAATTGCTCTAGGAGTGTTAAGATGTGTGAATATATGTTCGTACAAAAATTTCAACACTACCTTAGCATCATTGGTTGGTGTGGCAATGGTTTTTACCTATTTTAAGACATAATCGATAGCAAGTAAGATGTGGAGATGACTAAAAGAGGGAGGGAAGGTTTCCATAAAATCGATCCCCTAAATATCAAAAAGCTCAACCTCTATCACATTTGTTAATGGAAGTTCATGACGTCGTGTGATGGTCCCTACCCATTGACATCGATCGCAAGTCTGTAGAAAGTATAACAATCTTTAAATAATGAAGGCTAATAAAATCCAGATTGTACTAATTTTGCAGTTGCTCGAGTGGGCCTAAAATGACCGCCATAGGGAGATGAATAACAATGTTGCAAAATTTCTTCGGTCTTCTCCATAGGCACACACCACCTAATCATAGAATCATTGCACCTTTTGAAAAGCAAAGGGTCATCCCTCAAGTAGAACTCAACATCATGCAAAAATTTCTTCTTTTGGTGGGATAATAAATCTGGAGGTAAGACTCCACCAACGAGATAATTGTTAAAATTGGCATACCATGGAAGCATCGCCCTAACTGCTAAAATAAGTTCTTCTGGAAATGACTTGAATGGGTGCTCCTACAACCTCATTCTCTTACTCCAAATAGGATACATGGTCTGCTACCATATTTTCATTGCCCATCTTATCACGAATCTCAAAATCAAACTCTTGAAGTAATAAAATCCAAGGAATCAACCATGGCTTAGCATTCTTCTTAGCAAATAAGTACCTAAGCCCTACATGATCAGTGAAAACAATGACCTTAATAGCCACAAGATAAGCATGAAATTTATCAAAAGTAAATACTACAACAATATCTCTTTCTTGATTATCGTGTAATTTTGTTGTGCACTATCCGAAGTCCGACTTGTGTAATATATGGCTCGAAAGATCTTTTCTGCCCAACACCGTCCTTACTACATAGTCACTAGCATCGCACATGAGCTCAAATAATTGAGTCCAATCAGGTACCACCATGATAGAGGCTGATATGAGTGCCTTCTTTATCTACTCAAAAGTCTGCAAACAAGAACTATCAAAATTAAAAGACACATGTTTTTCCAAGAGGTTACATAAAGGTTTAACAATTTTTAAAATTATTTTAATAAATCTCCTTTAGAATCCAGCATGCCCAAGAAAGCTTTGAAAAACTCTCACATTGATTCGTGGTGGTAGTCTTTCAATGGCCCATCTTTTGGCATGATCTATTTCTAGTCTTACAGACGATACTTTTTAACCAAGAACTATGCCTTTCGTTACTATGAAATAACATTTCTCCTAATTGAGAACTAAGTTGGTTTTCTCACATCTCTGCAAAATAATAGAAAGATTATACAGACAGTGATAAAATGATGAACCAAAAAAAGAAAAATCATCCATGAAAACCTCTATGATTTCTTCCACCATGTCATGGAACATGGCCATCATACATCTTTGATATGTGGCAGGAGCATTACACAACCCAAAGGGCATCATGCGAAAAGTAAATGTATTATAGAGATATGTAAACGTTGTTTTTTCTTAGTCTTCAGGGTAATGGCAATTTGATTATATCCCAAATAACCATCAAGAAAATAATACTAATGGTACCCTGATAGATGATCTAACATCTGGTCAACAAAAGGTAAGGGAAAATCATCCCTGCGAGTAGCTTTATTCACTATTTTATTATCAATACATACTCACCATCCAGTCACAGTCCCAATAGACATAAGTTCACTATTATCACTCCTCACAATAGTTATACCCTCTTTTTTCAAAACAACTTGGACTGGAATAACCTAAGAACTATCTGAAATAGCTTAAATAATCCATGTCTTAAGCTATTTTAAAACTTCAACTCATACAACTTCCTTCATAGCAGGATTTAAGTCTTTGATGTTCAATTAAAGGTTTGTATGAGTCTTCCATTAAGACTTTATGCATGACTATGGAAGAACTAATGTCTTTCAAATTCGAAATAGACCATCTTAAAGCATATTTATGTTTTCTCAAGACTGGAAATAATTTATCTGGTTTTGAAGGAGATAAAGAGGCATAAACTATTATTGGATATATATCATTCTCTAAAAATGTATACCAGAGGTGTTCTAGAAGTTCTTTCAATTCTGGTGATGCTTTTATCATCTCCCTAGTGGCTACATCTTCCAACCTCTCCAAAGAATGTTCATACTTCATTTGAACTTGCATTGCGTCAAGAGAAAACACATAATGTGCTAAATCCTCATCATTAACCAAATACTCATTACCTTATATCATGGAGTGAGCAAAGCATCTTTCCAATGGGTCTTCGGGTGTGTGGTTGATGCAGTGGGTATCCATGTACTGCTCCACAATGTCTATATTTTTACAAGTGTTAGGCTCTTCCTGAAATTACATAGATCGGTAGATGTTGAACAACACTTGATCTTCGTTGACTCTCATAGTCAACTTCCCATGTTGTACATATATTAACGCTCCATTGGTGCCAATGAATGATCATCCAAGGATCAAAAGAATCTCTTGATCTTCTTCCATGTCAAGCACCACAAAATTTGCTAGAAATATAAACTTGTCCACCTTCACCAAGACATCTTTAATCATTTCTCTTAGATAGGTAAGTGACCTATCTACTAGTTGCAAGGGAATGATGGATTGCTGCACTTCCCCAAGACCTAATTTCCTGAAAACAAAAAGTGGCATCAAATTAATGCTTGTCCAAGATCACAAAGTGCTTTATTAAAGAAAAAACCTCCAATTATGCAAGGGATAGTAAAATTCCTTGGATATTTTAACTTCTGAGGTAGCTTTTTCTAAATAATAGCATTGCATTCCTTTGTAAGTTTGACTATTTCAAAGTCCACCAATTTTCTTTTTCTTGACATCATATCCTTTATGAATTTTGCATAATCCGGCATTTGCTCCAAAACATCTGCAAAAAAGATGTTTATGTGATTTTTCTTAAAGATTATTGAAAATTTAGCAAATTGAGCATCTATTTTTTTCTTTTGGAATCTTTGAGGAAAGTGAAGGGAACATTAACATTAGAAGGGATTTAAGTGTTAGAAATAGATTTTGGCTTCGCAGCCCCTATTTGCTCATCATGCGGAATCTCTTCTTATTTTGATGGTTCCACTTCTGGACTTTGAATGGGCAAGTGAGTTTGAGGCTTATCGGTGGTGGATTATTTCAATTTAGGACCTTTGTATTCAGTTCCACTCCTAAGTTGTATCGCCTTGCAATGCTTTCTAGGATTGACCTAGGTATCACTTGAAAAATTCTCTTTTTGCTGTTAAGCATTCACTGGTGTAGCTAATTCCCTGATTTAGGTCTCCAAAGACTTTATTTGTGCCTCCACA
This sequence comes from Paulownia fortunei, assembly GCA_019321725.1. Lineage (NCBI taxonomy): Eukaryota > Viridiplantae > Streptophyta > Magnoliopsida > Lamiales > Paulowniaceae > Paulownia > Paulownia fortunei. The sequence goes on along the minus strand of CM033105.1, from coordinate 5,609,143 downwards.
CTATTCATTTTAGCTCTTACACTTGATGCTAATTGTCCCATCTGGTTCTCTATGTTGTCAAGCTTAGCTTCATCGTGATTAAATCTAGCTCTTGTCTCACCAATGAAAGTGCTAAACATATCCTCTAAGGATTAATTTTTCTCACCCCTTGATTGTTAGAGTTAGATGGATTGTTGTCGCCCAGAGAAGGTTGGAGTACATTCCTGTTGTTTTCAAAAGACATGTTCTCATGGTTCTGAAGCCTCGGATGGTAGTGAGTTGGCAGCTAATTACCTCTATAAGTGAATTTTCAATTATTCACAAAGTTTACTTGCTCATTAGACTCTTATCGATTAAAAGAAGGAGATGAAGTAGTATCCACTCTTTGAGGTGGTCCACATAAAAAATTGATTGGATAGAGCAAAGACTTGTGCAAGAGTTGTTAAATGATATAGCACAAAAACCCCAACTATCTTCTTGATTGATGATCTTTCAGAAGGTCACTGATAGTTGTTAGTTGTTATCTCTTCAAGCAGTACGTATGCATCATTTGCAGTTTTAGACATCAAAGTACCACCAGCTGTTGTATCTACGATTATCCTTGTCTGATCGTTCAGTCCATTGTAAAAATACTGAACTTGCTGCCAATCCTTATAACCGTGTTGTGGGCATCTTTTTAAAAGATCTTTGAATCACTCTCATGCTTTATACAATAGTTCAAAGTCCATCTACCTGAATTGGGCGATCTCATTTTTTATTTGAAGAGTCTTGCTAGATGGGAGGAATTTAGCAAGGAATTTCTGAGTCAAATCATTCTAATTAGCAATGCCCCTTGTGCAAAATATTGTAGCCACAATCTTATCTTATCTCAGAGAGAGAATGGGAATAAAAGGATCTAATAGCCTCATTTGAACCCTGTTCATCTTGATCGTGTCGTATATCTCTAAAAACATGCAAAATGAGCATCCGGGTCATCCAACAAACTATCCCCCAAACTGATTCTGTTGTACTACGCTAATGAGAGCAGGTTTCAGCTCGAAGTTATTTACATTGATTGGTTGGCACACTATCCTAAAATAGTTTTAGTTCATGGTGTGTTGAAAGTAATCCCGGATAGCTCTTTGTGGTTGTGGTTGTGGGATTGGTAAAAAAATTTTATTGTTGTTGTTGTCCATTGCTTAAACTTCAGTTCTCTTTGCTCCTCTTCTTCGTTCTCAAAACGTTCTTTCTTTTTCTTGATCAAAAGAAAACAATTCAACACTTTTAGTTCTTTGCATGAATAGTTAACATGCAACAACAAAACAAATTTACTAACAATAGAAAATGAGTTTAGATTAAAATCAATACTACTTAGTAATTATATTAATTCAAATAAGAAAATAATCCATGGCAACGACACCAAAACTTTGTTCGTTGAAAATCCTACCACAAGTATACGGTGTCAAGTTTTAGTATAGTAGGTTAATAGAGGGTTGTCTCCAGAGGGATTGTTATCAAATATGCACTAAGTACAAAAATCATAATAGTCCTAACTTTATCTAGATAATTAAAGTAAAAGTTGTAAATAGATAAACTAAAAAAATTCAAAAATTAAACTAAAAAGCTCACGTAGGCAATTTATCAAATACTCAATGGATAATCAATTCTAGGGGTTTGATTTTCACCTAGTCTTTACTTATGTTTATTAATCCAATCTATTAATTTTTCAAGCCAACAATTTATAAGTCGAGAATTTCTAAAGTCATCAAATGCCTCTCTTGAGTGTCGAGTGATTATGAATTTTGATTTGAATTTTGATATCTCTATAAAAACTCCAAACTAAAATCCTATCAAGTTCAATGAATTCTTTCACAAGACTTTGAAGGGTTCATAAGCCTATCGACTCTTTGAATTCCTAAGTTGTGCTATTCTATGACTGTGTATTAAATTTCCTCTTTCAAGTGCTGAATTTTATATGCTAAACAATCTAAATTATTAATCAAGTAATCAAGATGTAGTAAAAACAAAAGGCCAAAATAAATTAACATCTTGAAAGTTGATAGATTAAAATCTCAAAACATAGGATTCAATTTTGGCTACATCAACCACTAGCAATTAGAATTTAGTTCATGAAACAATGTAGGAAAACCCATAGACAAGTTTTAATATATCGTATGAATAAAACTGAAAGAGAAATAAAGGAATTGATAAACAAGAGAAATAATCCTCTCTGTATCTAGAATAGAGATATCTTCAATTATCTTCTTCAAACCCTGGATCTCTTTTCAACTTCTCCTTATGCTTTCCAAGTGCCCAAAAGTCCAATAGAATGAGCAATATATTTCCTATTTATACCATGTCTCGAAAAGACTTTTAAAATCCCTTTTTTGCACACAAATCGTAAGGTGGCACAGCGGCGCTTGAGTCTGGTGTCATGGCGTATGAAAGAATGGAAGTACTGGCAATTTTTTGAGGGTAGCGCCACAGTGTGAGAATTTTCTCAAGCTTCTGTCCATTTTTCTGCATCCGCGCCGTGACTCCTACATTAGGCTCTATGGTGCTAGGTTTGAATTTTTGGCCATTTTATTCTCTTCTTTGGCTTATCCAAACTCATCTTACATGAAGTATTTTCTACAAAAGTAAATAAAAAGCATCAATCTATATATAATTTGCTTGAAAATAATCAAATAACTAAGTTAAAAGTACATGATTCGTTAGTATAAAACTAACTCAACACATGGGCAGTAGTCGTATTTATTTTTGTGATTCAGATAAAATATCAATGCTTGAGATAATTAGCATGGAAAATGAGTTAGGTGTAAAGGGATTTAAAAGTTTTCATTGCAGTAAAGGTGGGTAAATAATTGTAGCTCTTTGTTAACTTTACAAGATGAATGATGTTATGTACTTGGGCAATTTAATTGATGAGAATAGGATGGTTGGGATCTTTGTAGAGCTTGAAAAAGTAAATGTTTCAGGTAGTGAATTTGAATCTATTGGAGAACCTAACCAAGACATTCCAAGTGTTATAAGCTTCTGTATTTTATGGGTGATAATTAAAACTGTGAGGTGTATATGGAGAACAATAAACTTGACCAGAATGAGAGTAGTGATAGTGATGATGAGCAGTCTGTTGGTTTTGATTCTTGAACCTGAGAGGATCTCGTAGATAGTGAGTGTGAGGTTTTTGATAAGGATGACATACTTTTGGATGGTAACATAGATGATGAAGTTGAATAAGGGGGCCTACTATGAATAAGCCATAAATTGAATCATCTAGTAGTTAATTGGGAAGTGATTTATGCAGTCAGAATGGTCATGAAGTCCATAATGGTCATCCAGTATTCAACCCAATGGTAGATATTAATGATTTTAAATTTGAGTTAGGTATGTGTTTTGTTAACATTGCAATATTTAAATAAGCAATTACGCATCTTTCTATGAAACAGAAAAGAGATGAAATATTCACACTTAATGATAAGTTTAAAGTTAAGGCAAAATGCAAACATAAAACTTATCATTAGGTTATTTATGCTTCTAAGGTCCAAAATGATGACACTATTCAGGTAAAAATCTATAATGTAAAACAAAAATGTCCTAGGTCACAGACAGTGTCACATGCGACTTCTAGGAGGTTAGCTAATATTTACTAAGATAAATTGTTAACTGATCCTAAGTGGCCTGTAAATTCAATGATGACAATCATGTAGAAAGATGTTAATCTAGTCTTCAACAAGTGGCAAATATATAAGGCAAAGAAAATAGCATCTACAATAGGCAGTGGTAATGATGTTGAATAATATGCCATGTTGTGGTCTTATGTAGAGGAAATTAAAGGTCTATTCAAGGGACAATTGTGAAAATAAAATATAAATAGGTTGGATGACAACCACAATTTAAGAGGTTTTATATATGTTAGGAGGCTTTGAAAAGGGGGTTTCTTGAGGGTTGTAAGCTGTGATTATATGGTTACATGGTTGACATCTTAAAACTCATGCTAGTGGTATTTTTTTAGGTCTTGTAGGAGTTGATACCAATAAATCCATGTATCCATTTGCATATGCATTTTTAGAGTAAGAAAAGAGAAAATCATGGTTGTGGTTTATAGAATTACTTGTGCAGGACTTAAACATTGTGAACAATTATCACTAGAAAATATTATCAGATAAATAGAAGAGGTTGATTAATTCCATAGAACATTTGTTGTGTGGGTGTGAACATAGGGTTTTGTGTCTAGCACTTATACAAAAATTTTAAGGTTGCACATAAAGGTTTAGCATTGAAAAATATTATGTGGAAGGCTGCAAGGGCTACTAGAGTGGTTGACTTTAATACAACAATGGCCGAATTAAAAAAATAGGGATGTGGTAGCCTACAGATAAAGGATTGGGTGTTCCTACACCACATGAAGACAGACAACAACCTACTAGAAAGGTGAATTCTTTCAGTCTTAATTTATTTATTGCTATCAAATTTGATTTGATATGCTATGAATTATAATTTGCTTGTTTGATTTTTATACGAGATAGATCAAATAGATGCAGGGCAGTCTAGCCAATTTGATGCTGTGAATGTTGAAATTCAAAGTATTAAGGGGCAAGCTAGTGCAGTTGCTATTAAAAATGATAGAAAGGTGAGTCTGCTTGAAAACATGCAATTTTGAATATTTACTTATTTGATTTTTATACAGGGGAGAAAAATGAGGAATTCAAGCCAGCAAGTAACTTTTGAGCAGCCAATAATTGATTCTGAGGGGTAAGCAAGACAACTTATTAGAAAGGATAATATTTTTGAAACTATCCATTTATCAATACACTTCACGAATATAAAATTACAAGTTAAGCTTTTGCTTGTGTATTTTAACAAGGTACAAGCTTAGATGTGGAAACTCCTACTAGAGTCACCAGAAGTAGTGGCAATTGTAAATAGCTAAATTGTGGAAACTCCTACCAGAGTCACCAAAAGTTTTGGCAATGTAAATAGCTCAATTGTAGAATTCCCTACCACTGAGTCACAAGAAGGTCTTCTAAAACAACCCCTACTAAAAAGGTGAATACTTTGGAAGTAAATGATCAATGAAAGGGAAAGGTTGTCGTTCAAACACAAACCAAAACACTTGGTGTGAAGTGAAAATTGAAGTTAAAGATTAAGTAGTAATATAATTTCTATTTTCCGTTTAACCTTTCTTTTATGGTGAATAGGTAAACAAAAAACTTGTAGTACTCTCAATTGTCAATTAGCAAAGCTAAAGATGCAAATGAAATTCCCTAAGGAACAACAAAGAAACAAAAAAAAAGAAATTCCAACCGACTCCAATCTTATTGCTTCAAACAAGCCTATTTGGAGACCTTACCAAGAAGGAGCATCCTTACAAAGAAGGTCAGATTTTCTACTAACAAGGGTCAATCATCCAACAAAAATATAGTACAACCAAAGGAAAAAACACCAACCTTAAGATCATATTATGTAGTTTTGGGAGATTAATGGCATACTGAACTTGGATTAAGGCCATTTTTTATTAACACATTGTGCTAGTTTTTGGTGAATAGATAGTTTACTCAATAGTTTTGATGAATAAGTAGTGTAGTTTTGACAGTGGGGTCCTTTCAGGATGTTCATGTTGTAAATGTTTGCAATATAGCTTTTGATCAGATTTATATGGCCTATAGTTGTTGCCATTCTTTTGTTAAAAACTACCTTGGATAGATTGGTATGGCCTGAGATTTTGGCCAACATGTAATGAACACATCTCACAGTCTACATGAAATGAAATGGTGACTTTTGTTTCATTGTGGTGTGCATTTGTTATTTATTTTATTTAGCTCTATTCATTCTTTTACTTGCATTTGAAATAGACAACAACTGAACAATTGATAACAACTTACACTCCCTTCATATATTAAAGGTTAATAACAAAGTTTACACATTACAAATAAAATATTGGATCATGTCCAAATTCGTAAAACTTTTAAAACTTGAATTTGGTCATATCCTAACTCCTATCTTAAGCCATTACATAGACATTCCTACACACAAAGTCCTCAAAGAACAATCAGTCATTTAAGGATGTAGATAACTATCCAAGAAAAAACTATAACCACCTACAACCACTTCTCCCTTACCTCTTTCTTTTCAATTCATCTTCAAGCCTATTAACTCAATTCAGTAACCTCAGTATAATCTGTCGAGCTCTACTACACATTGAGGTGTCAACCCACACAAAGTAAGTGCAACCTCTAACTTCCTGCAAGATAAATTATTTGATAATCTTAAAAAGACATGAATATAACATATTAAACAAAAGTATAGATGACATTGTTCAAATTATGTCATATATTATAGATTAGTTAAGTTTTTTTTAAATAAATAAATATTAATTACACACTAACATATTTAAACATTCAGATTGCCTCATATTAGTTTTTTTGGACAAATTAACATATCGATTATAAAATATTAAAAATTAATATATTCATTTTTAGTAACAAAAACTTTAAAAACCTGTGAATATTAAAAATAATATATTAAAAAAAGATTAGTTTTTTTTTCATAAATTAACAAATAAAAGCACAATACCCATGAAATTTTGTAGAAATCCCAAATTTAAGAGTAATTTCGAAAAAATTAAGAACAAAAAAGGAACTAAGATTTTGAAATTAAATTGCTTACCCATAATTTCTCACATGTAGCATACCTCCTTTTGGGGTTGAAGTCAGTCCATGAAGTTTTCTTGGTTGTGCTTTTTCCACAATGGCAGAATTCTTCCATTGTTAATTCAATTGTTTGCCTCCATATTTCCACAACTCAAACAAGTATGAAATGAGAGAAAAGATGTAGGACCTCTTGTTAAATTCACGCATTTTCTATATAGGAGGTGGGACATCTCTATTTTGCCAATGAAATTAAATGATGAAAAACTAAAAAGCCCTTAAAATTTGGTGTGCTTCACGTATGACAAAATCTTTGTGGAATATTCTATCGCTAGGATATTGTAGATTGTATAGTCAAATCCATATAATTGAGGTGGTTAAATGCAAAGAATAAAAAGTTTAGATGGGAAATCCAGAAAATAGGCATAATTCGGATGGCAAAAAATTTTGTTCTCTAATTTTTACTAAGGTGTTAGCCTCATGAGGAGGTATTTAGTAGTTTATAAATGAGTTTTACTCTTTTGTTTGTTATTTATTTTCTATAAATTGTAGTAGGTTACGTCTTGCACAACCATAAAACATATAACAAGAATTCTTTATTTAATACAATTTGTTTGGTTTCAAACTTTTACCGCAAAAGAATGGCTACGAGTCCTTGTAAACTCTCACTCTTTTTCCCTACTTACAAGGACCTCAAAGTCTTTTTCACCCACATACTTGGTTCTTGTAAAACATACACTTCAAACCTTATGTTAGTAATATCTTTTTAGTACATGGAAGTTTCAAAACCTAAAAGGATTTCAACATAATGACTCCTCATAATCTCCAAATGGGAGTCACTCAAAGATCATGAATTTATGTAGGTGGTTCATTTTTTGTACTGCCAATCCCCTTCAACAAGTAACCAACAATATGACAAAGCCCTTCGTGAACTAAAATGACACTTTACACCCTTAAATTTTGGAAAAAGATGAAAAGTTTCTAATAAATTCCTAAACATATAGAATATGATGAAATATATTTAAAAAATCAAGGTATGAAAATGCATGAAAAATATCAAAATGAGCACCGAAGAATTAAAATAACAAAAATACCCTTAGTGATATTAAAACTTGGAAAATAGGAAACAATGTAGAAAAAACATGAGGATGCATGGGATGCGAAGATAAGTCAGGAATGGTAAAAAATATAATAAAATGTCAAAGATCCCATTGGAAGGTGAAATTACTATACTGCCCTTTTCTTCAAAATATGGAATAATAGAAAAAATGGGTAGAAAATTATGTAAAATTATATAAATATTTCCTAAAGTGCGTAATGTATTGAAAACTAGAGCTCAAATGGAGGAAAATGCCATCGGAGGATGAATGACCAAATGTACTTATGTTGTGGAGAAAAATGCAAAAACTAGGAAGTGATGAAAAATGCCAAAAAATGTGTAGATGACCTAGAATGACTAAAAACGAATAGAAATGCATAGGGAGATGAAAATATCCTTCTTAGGAAAAAACATGAAAATAGGGAAAATCATAAAAATTTGGAAAATGCATGGAAATGAATAATCAAGTTATATATCATCAAATATCTTAAAATTATCAATTCATAACAACAATACCCTGCTTTTCAACAAATAACATCAATCAATTCCACCACTCCAATCAGTTTCCTATGGATCGAAAATCTAAAATTTGAAAAATTCCAACAATCTAGTCTAACATGACCAAGAAAAATCATCTGGTAGCCAAATATTTGAAGTCTGCAATGTGCATGCATGATGCGCTAGGTAGTCGGCAATCTGACTTCCTTCAAGAAAGATATATGTCATTTGCAAATCCATTCAGCTCTTATAGAATTGTAATCTGGCAATAAGTTGCTATAAGACCCAATTTTCTCTCTTTTATCCTTGTAAGATCTGGATAACTACAAAAGCATCAATTTCAATCCAAAAAGCTTACGTATTCCTCTTGCAAAACATATCTCAATACCCTCTATTAATGGATAAAGTTCAACATAAACATTAGTAGCCACACCAAGGTACTTAAAGAAAGCAAACATACACAATTCCACCTGCTCCAACGATACCCATATTCCCTTTAGATGCTCCATCGCAATTGATCTTATGCCAGTCTACTTGTGGCCTTCTCCATCTAACTCTTTGAACCTTACCCTGTCTACTACAATAAGGTTGATGTCCACAAGCTACGGCCACTGTAGATTCACCATTCCAAAATACATTATCTAATAAATTTTGCACATGAGCTCAATGTATGTATTGGATAACTTCAGTGATTTTCCTACTAGATCTCACTAGCCTGCTTCTATGTTTCGCATTATTCCTTACACACCATATATACCACAACACAAGCAATGGCACAATCTGATGGAAATTAAACAAAATAAATATGAGGAAAGTTCAAGAAAACTTATCACAATTCAAATCTTTTGTCATGGTTGAATCACTGATATTTCTCATATCTTTGAAGACTCACTTTCGTCAAACCTGATCGAACACGGAAGGGGTTTTGCTCCACAATCCAAATGTTTTCTCAAGTGGTGGTGTTCTTCAAATCTTGATCACAATAGCCCTCTTTCTCTTCAGTTTTCTTTCTTACATTATTTTCAGAGAGAGTTTTTTTTTAGCTGTTGTCTAAGCAGAGAGTTAATCTTGGAAAGTTAACTTTTCAAGTTTGTTATAGATGTTTTACAAGAAAACCACTCCAACCAAAAAATCTATTCCTTTTTTTAGCCTTCTGCGTCGGGTCAGCCCTCATGGGCAACCCGTTAACCTATTTAATATTTTTTACATCTCCCACTCACATATGAGGGCAAGAGATTTGTCTATTGTGATCATAATTATACACCACTAATTTCATACAAGTAAATGGATCGTGTGACCAACGAGCATTTTAACAAAGCTTAATATCATACACCGATTAAGAATATATAACAACTCAATTTATCAAAAAAATACAAGAACAAAACATCTCGCTATACCCCGGACTTCTTTGCTACGTCAATCAAAGTATCTCTGATCCCTCATACCATATAAGAACATACTTGATTTCAATACCATATCATGTATTCATAATTATGTCCCAAACATCTAAATTTCACATAATTGTTTGGCCAGTAAATACATATTAGGTATTAGCCATAGAAAATTTTTCTTTCCCACTAGGATCTCTCAACTTCAAAATAGTTATTTTCCTAGACATGTCCCGCATTACCAAATCATCCATAGTTATTGGAGCATGCTAAAGTAGCAACACTATATTAAATTTTTGAGAAATAGTTGAAAGTCATAAGGGTATATAATGAGGTTATACAAATATTTGGGTCTCACATAATAAGGAAGCAGGGATCTTTTCACTTATTACCCAATGGTCACTTAGGTGTATATGGTATGAAACACGTGCTATGGTGCTTCCTTCCTTCTTAGAAGTATATGTCATCTTTTCAAAAATAATGCACCATACAAATCTTGGTTCAAGTTTATCCCGACACTTAACCTGAGTTTTCTTTTCTTTTGTCCTCAACAAATCACTAATACCAAGAAAACTCACATCTGGTTATAAGACAAGTTTAATGGATAGTGGGAATCCATTTCGATTACTCAAATTCATAAGAGTAATCTTATCTTGATCATTTATCAAGGCGACATCCTCTTTATAATTTTATATACAATAAAATCTTAAATATCTCATCTCTGTATGCAACTCAACATCAAAGGTGATTGCTCGTGTAAGATACCCAATCTCTACTTGTCCAACATACTTAGACATTGAATGTATATCATCATAAATATTTACACATACATAATATTCCAATGTCTTAAATGTATGGGCTAGACTCTATGAACATTCTAAAGTTCAAAGAGATCGTATTCTACACAATCCTAGAGATTTGATATGACCCACAAATACATATCCAGATAATGGCTAAGTCAGTAACTACTATGAAATGCGTAGATATACATATTTTATTTGTAGTAATATCTTTCACAAAATTATAATGTGTGTTTGGTTTTAATGCATTGGGATCTTTAGTACTGTAAGCAATATCTGACTGTTCATCTCAATATTTTACCTCAATTCCCATAACTGCTTACAACTCCCAAATGATAGAGAACCTCTTAACCAAATACATCATATTGCAGATATATATACCACAAGTTATACTCAAGTTGTGCATAATGTTACACATATTTGCTTATTGCTCTTCCAAGAGCTAGCATAATTACCAAATAAGAAAGCAAACTCGGAGGTAAATTTACACTCATCCAAATCACCTTCTTAATCAACATATGTATATTCTCTCAATCACAAAGAAAACTTTCTTTCATACCAAAAGAAAACCATCTGTGATTTTCATAAAGTATCTAAATATTGTTATTATCCAATGCCACTCATTAAGATTGGATTGATACTTTCTGACCCATGGCATAACAAATATTTAGAGCAAATATAAGCCACAATGCACATCAAGCTCCAAACAATAATCATTGAGATATAGTAGTCTAGATACTTCTCTTAAAGTCTTTGGTCATATTTTAAGGCTAAAATTTCATAACATAGGAGTATTATGAGTTTAAAACTCTCAATTTTAAATCTTTCTAAAATTATACAAATATAGCTCTCAGCACAAATTAAGATGCATTTTGAATGATTTTCATGGATTTTAACACAAAGTACTGAGTTTTATTCTTCATGTCCTCTAACTCATAATGTAAAGGATAAGCATATCTCAATGGCTTATACATAATCCTTATCTTCTTAAATAATATGATATCTTCAATAAAGATATAGAATCACAAGCCTCTTAATAGACTTTTGCATAAGAGAATAATGGTTTTCATCTCTATGATGAAAATGTATGAGATCACCAAGTTATGAAATCTAATGTACCATCCTCTCAAAAACTACCTTAGGTCATGAAGATTTTAAGTTCACAAACTTTATCTTCTTAACCTTCTACTATGGAATTTTTTAAGTATTCCATATGGGTATCTTTACATAATTCTATATGGACTAATTCTCCATTTGAAAATGCAATCTTTAGTCTATTTGATGTAATTATAAAACTTAGATATCCATATTAACTAAGAAAATAAAATAAAGGCATACATCACCATCAGTGAAAAAAAAAGTTTGTCTTCAAAGTATAACATTTTTAACCACTAGGAGAACTTTACACCTCATAATAATTATATCAGCCTTTGGCTATATTTTGATAATACATTATTTCTCAATAGCCTTGCTCCAAAGCTTAACCAAAATTCCAAACATGGTATGATTTTGTAGAATCGAGCATTTGTTGTTGAGATAAAAATTATAGTTTATAACAACTCTACAACTCAAATTTTTAAATAGTGCAATAATCCAAATGTCACATTTGGCTGTGGTTTTGCCATGAGAATAATTATTGCTACACAGGCTAACAATCGTCCCCTAACAACTTGCCACAAGAGTAATTGCTGTCACACAGGCTAAAGATTTAATAGTTGCATAATATTCTTCCATTGTTTTAATTCAATTGCCTTTGTAGGACATGATAGACACTCAAAATAGGAAACAATAAATATTCTTACACCATAAGTGATAAAACTTGATCACTTAGATAGAATTGTTCCCACTCAAATTTGGAAGCAATAACTATTCTGCATCATAAGTGATCTATTAGGCACATAGCCACCATCTGAATCATTTAACTTAAGCAAGATTTAATGTTTTAAGATTTTTACTCGAAGAAAAATCACTCTCCAAATATTCTATGATCTAATGCGAATTACTATTCCATCTCTTTGTTCACTTATGAACATATACCCCGTAGACTATTTGTTATATCTTCAAGATATATTTTTATTGTCTCAAGGATCTTATTTTCCAATTCGTGTGAAAATTTATAATTAAAGACAATCAATTTCCAACTTTTAAGGCGGCTTAGTCCAGATCATCTACTTGTCTATAGCTTTTTTGGAATGAAAAATATCAATCATGAAGGTTTTCTAATACAGATGTACGATTCAGTTGACCAAAAGATCTTTTCCAAAAAAAAATCAAGAAGTTAACTTGAGTATTTATGGATCTCATTAAATCAAAATAATTTTCTATTCCTTCTCTTGAAACACCATTCTATGCAGACGGTTTAGGAATAGTCAATTATCTTGTAACTCTTTCTTTATTACATAGATCATCTAAATGATTGAAAAATTATTCACACCTTAGGTCTAGTCTTGAAGTTATTTCAATTTGATTCTCTCTTATATTCTAAAACACCCTAATATTTCAAATTATGAGATTTCAAATAGATATGACCATGGCATGTGAATATTTTACAAATATAATGAAGTATGAGACTCAATGCTTCCATAACCTTCACAATAATTGATCACAGAAATCTATAAGAATTAATAGCAAAGAAAACTCGACTCTATAGTCTTTTGAATAGTTCCAATGTGCACAAGTCGACAATACATTGTAAAACATAAACTCAATAAGTCTTCTCTTACCAATTTATATTTCTATCCATTATGACCTGATTATGCACACAAAGTGCATAAATTAATGTTTACATTACTTAGAAAATAAATAATTAATATAGTAATCAAACATATATTGGTCATAATTCATCACTACTAACCATTCAAAACGTCTAGTACCACAGTGAGTATCTTCTAGTGGATACTGACCAAATCACAACACAAATTCAAGCAAAATAAATAATCTTAGAAGAATAATTGTAAAAATCAAGTTCTACCAATTCTTATACATTGGATACTTTGTAAAATAATAGCAAGGTCATCTTGCAATTTGAACATCAAGTACTAATCATTTTCACATTTGATTTCAATTTAAATCTACATATATCCATTTTTGTACCAAAATGAACTTGATAAAATTCCACAAACACCTCTCAATATCCAATTACTATAAATCTATAATCCACATAGGAAAAGATTTAGTAGTATAGTGCTTCATGTGTAAATAGCACTTATAGAAGCATCATTAAGTACTATCTTTTCAACTGAGTGCATTCACGAGTGAGATAAACCAAAAATATGATTACTATAGCACTTTTAGTCCTATATCGCTTCACTTTGTTCAGTAGTTAGGTTTGTTCTTCTTAGATTCAGTTCCAATCTCTTTTCTATTCTTGTCTTTGTTCTGATCTCAGTTATATTAAAAGCTCGAAGCCCTTTTAAAACCTAATCTCAACCATAAGGCACAAGCCATTAGCCTAGCCGCAACTAGCCATTTATCCAATTGCTTAACATGGCAAACATCATTCAAGAAAGTCTTTTCACATTGAGTAAATCAAATTTGACTTTCATATGTTCCCTAATATTAGAAAGAGATGATTAAACTTGAACTTACTACTCATTAGTGGAGCCATTATTGTCTGACCATAAACTCAAAGTATTTGACATCACCTTAAATGCAAGGTCTTTAATGCATAGAGTGTTTTTTGTCAAACTATGTCAGCTATTTAATATCTAAATTCTCAGTTGTACCTATATATTTCTCTTAGGTACATTCATAGATCAATAGTTCAATAGTTTGATTCTCTCATCCGTATATGAGACCATCAATCATATAGTTTACCCAAATAGTATAAGTAGTGTACTCTCTTTTCCACTTTTGGTAAACTTGTTGATGTTTCCTCTATTGAGTAGTATGATCCACACTAAATCTTACATGACTTGGTTGATGCTCTTTAGAGCATTTAACTCAATTATAAGTATACCAAATCTATTAGCACCTAGTGTCACAACTATTGCCAATAAATACACATATGATTTGGTTGTCATGGTCGTCAATTCTAGAGATATCACAAATTCAACCATCTATACATTTGATTTTATACTTAGCAAATTAACATTTATGATAATACGCCATAATTCACAGGTTTGAAAGGTCACATAGTTCTCAATCATCATTTGTATCAAAATATTCACTATCACAAATTTAATTTCATAGTACAAAATATCATAAGTTTGAGGTGAGAATTACTAAAATTCATCCAACCTTAGAACTCCCACTAGATTACATAACATAATGTAATCATACATATAAGAACATATCTTATTATTCACATAAGAGATAAGCATGCACTAGCATATTGAATGGATGAAACTCAAATAAATATACATTCATTTTTCATAAATTCCAACATAAGCATGCATTTCAAGCATTATATAGAACGCATAATTCCATGGTACAAATTAAACATGTTATTTTATGCCAATAAACATGTTAATATACAATCGATTATCTTCATTAAGGCTTCCAAAATTCTCAAAATATTATACGCTAATTGTCGTTCACTTCAGCTTCGTGCTAAGAATTATTCTCAGCGCGCCCAACAACCATCACAAATAATAAAAAATGAGAAAAATATATTAGATTTGGCCACAAATCCAATCTTAATATCCATGTCATATTGAGTAAGTACTTGACACTTATAATCATAATATTTCAGTCTATACTCAATTTTATAGACTTATCAAAGGAAAGCAAATTTTCTATGTGCTCCACAAATTGAGAAAAATAAGTATAAATGTCCTAATACTCCCATTGAGTAGCCAATATCTCAAAATGATTTCCCAAATCTACAGAAAAAAAATTCAGAATTTTTTTCGCTCAAAAAATATTTTTCTATAATTTTCACCAATTTCTAAATATAAAATTCCAAAAATATTTTTATCAACTGAAAAATTAATTTTAATTTACAAAAAAATAGAAAATCAAATTTCAAGTGTAACAATATTTTTCTGGCCAAAAATGGCTACCTAAAACACCAATACATGCCTAAATGCATCCAAACGGGTTAAGGGGTTGTTTGGCTGAAAATTTTACTATTCATCATCTTCTTCACCATTTTTTCAGATTTTTTTAGAAAATTTAAAATTCAACATAAACTTCAAATGACCATAACTCACTCATTTTAAGGCCAATTTTTACGTATAATATATAGTTGGAAAGCCCTTAACGAATAGAATTAACCATATAAGTTTCATACAACAAAAACTATCATTCATAGACTGGAAATTAAATTTTCAATTGGCTTATGGCATAAAATATCTCATAATATATAAACTATATCATTATGAAACTTTCCAGATTATTTATACCATGATGAGCATGCTTCTATTAAAACTTTATGGTGTAATATGAAGTACATCAAGATTTATCATTAAAAACCCATCAAATTTTCATCATATAGGTTACATACTTAATGACATGAAAAAAATATTTTAATGCAATAAACAGACTCAAATAACATCAAGAATTCAACCATATATGGCTCTGATACCAATGACGGAAATTAAACAAAATAAATATGAGGAAAGTTCAAGAAAACTTATCACAATTTGGATCTTTTGTCATGGTTGAATCACTGATGCTTCTCACATCTTTGAAGGTTCACTTTCTTCCAAATTCGATCACATATGGAAGGGGTTTTGATCCACAATCCAAATGTTTTCTCAAGTGGTGGTGTTCTTCAAATCTTAGTCACAATAGCCCTCTTTCTCTTCAGTTTTCTTTCTTATGTTATTTTTAGAGAGAGAGTTTTTTTCTTATTTGTTGTCTAAGCAGATAGTTAATATTGGAAAGTTAACTCTTCACGTTGGTTATAGGTGGTTTACAAGAAAACCAGTCCCACCAAAAAATCTATTTTCTTTTTTGAACTTTCTGTGTCGGATCAGCCCTCTTGAGTAACCTGTTAACCCATTTAATATTTTTTACACAATCTTTCGGACGTGAAGTGTCAGTCTAAAATTTTTCAAAGCAATCCAACAATGTACTAAGTTTATATTTGCATCCGTTTCCAGCTGTAATAGATTAAAGGCTAAAGAAAAGTATTTCTAAACATGTGATGCAGCAGAGCAATTAATATATAAATGAGAAGGGGATTCAACATCTTCTTTGCAGCATGGGTAAATTAACGCAAGTTCAAAGTCTCCATCCCACATTTTAGTGTCTAACGGCAGCATATCATACATAACCCTCCACAAAAATATAGATATGGTAGGTGTGCACGTTGAATTCCAAATTAATTTACAAGTGCCAACTGAGGTTTTTTCTGCCCAACACTCTCCCAAAAAGATATCATGGAAAATTTACTATTGGGTTTCACGTAATCTCGGGATTGCAAGCATAGCAAAAATTTAAAATTTTTCAACAATCGAAATAAAATCATACATCATATGTAAAACATGCATATCCTAGATTGGATGCGATTTTTTATTTGCATTTTTTATTGTTCGTTTAATAAAATTAAACAACTATAGTTTCATGATTATACCTTTCAAGCAATCCAGTTGATGAAGGGTAAAAGGAATTTAGATTCATCAAGATCCTCTCGAACTATTTCAATGGCCTCTTAAAATGTTCACCAAGGACTCCAAGTATAGTCCCTCTAATGGTATCCATACTTTCGAGCAAATCCACAAGCTTCAAATCCTTGCTAGTGAATTTGAACTTCTTTTTTCTAAATATATAAGAGTGAAGATTAATTCTTGAATCAATAAGTGATAGAAGAATTAACCTTTTAATCAAAAAGGGATGGAACCTTTTGATGGAGTAATTTTTCTTAAAGTAAGAAAATAGAACACAAAAAAAAAGGCGAAGAAGAAGAGAATAGGGGGCCAAAAATTCTAGTTCTCTTACTTGAGGTTTTTGGCCTCTACATTGTGTATTTATATACACAATTTTGGCCTCTATATTATGTATTTATATATACAATGTAGTCTTGACCTAATCCTATTAGGTCTCCAATTTTTGTTCTAATTAGTCCTTTAATTCAATTAGGAAACATTTTTATTCTTTATCTCTTATTTCTTTCAGTTCTAGATAAATTATTTCTATCTTTATTAGGACTCTTTAATTCTAGCAATTAAAAAATCCTAATGGGCCTCTAACCAATGGATTTGGACTCTAATTAATTAATTAAAGTTCAATTAATTGATCTCTATCAATTAATTAAAAAGTCCATTTTCACTTGGATTTGTTTGGAATTTGTAAATAGTTTACCCTCGTATCAAGGAGTTTTGAATTTAAACTTATTATATAGTTAATATTCGTATCAAGAAGTCTTCATTTGATTTTAGAATTTACAAATAGTTTATACTCATATCAAAGAGTCTTGAATTTGAATTTGTTAAATAGTTTATACTTATAACAATGAATCTTCATTTGATTTTAAATTTGCAGATAATAGTTTATACTCGTATAATGAGTTTTTGATTTGAATTTTAATTTGTTATGGTTTATACTCTTATCAAGGAGTAGACAGTTTAGGCTCATATCATGTGGCACTTGCGCAGAACTTAATTTAAAATTTTAAGATAGTTTATACTCGTATCTAAGAGCACAAGAAAGTCAAAATCAGCGATTATTGCATAGATACCACATTTTCTTCTTCTTCATCATTATTGACATCACTTAGGATTTTTATTTGTCAAAATTCATGCTTATCTCAATGGCATGTGCACAAGTCACTAATTCTCCAAAATAATTTTGGCTTTATATCTTAAACAGAAACCTCAGTGTGTTACTTAGATGCATATCTCAATTGCATAAGTTTTCAACAAAGTAGCTTTATATTTTAAAGATAAATTTCTTCAATTATTAATATATTCAAGTACGGGCTCATCTTCTTTTTGTCTTAAGTTAGCAAGCTCGAACATACTAACAGTTCGACGAGTACCATAAAAGTATTTGAGAGACTTTTGTTCCAACTGCTCCCAATTATCAATTGAGTTGACCTCCAAGTTTGTGTACTAATCAAATGTATTTCTCATCAATGAATGGATAAATTACTTATCCAGGCAGTCCCCATATCTTCCAACATTATTGCACGTCTCAATGAAATGAGCCACGTGTTGCTTTGGATTGCCTTTTCCATCAAATTGCTAAAATTTTGTTGCTTGATAGCCAATCGAAATCTTCAAATTATCAATTCTTGGAATGTATAGCTTGACATAAGTCAAGGTTGACTTGGAGCTTTCATCAAACTTGTCTTTGATAGTCTCTATGATAGTCTCCTTCTGTTGGTTAATAGGAACCAACCTACTAGATGAAACTTATAGCTCTTTAGTTGAAGACTTCTCTATTTCACTTGATTGTTGCTTTGTGGACATTTCAATTTTTTCATGAGCTTTGTTTTCCAATTATACGACTAGCATCAACATTGACCACTTTATTCATCAACTTCATGATTTGAGAGCTTTGCTCCAGAATATCCTTTATGAGTTCCTCAATAGCCTTAATCAAATTTGCAACTTGCTCTTTTAGTGAAGTAGTTTGGACCACCATGATTGCTGTAGTTTCAAAATTTGAGCTTGTAGAATATTCGTGCATCATAATTGGATTCAACAACTCTTTCTCCACGGCTTTTGTTTCTTGGTTTGCCCCTAGCTTTAGTGAAAATTTAATTGGCAATGTCAAATCACCATATTTCTTTGCCCCCTCATGCTTGTATTTTGGAGTGGCGACTTTATGGCTCAACAACATACCATCTTGTCTTGCCCTATTATTCTTATGATTTGGAGTTGTGGCTTCATAGCTCAGCAAAACACTATCTTTTTCAGTCCTCTCATGTTTTTATTTTGGAGTGGTGGCTTCATGGTTCAACAAAACACCATATTCTTTTGCCCCCTCATGTTTGTGTTTTGGAGTGGTGGCTTCATGACTCAGCAAAACATTGTCTTCTTTTACCCCCTCATGCTTATGTTTTGGAATAGTGACTTCATACTTCAACATAAGAAATTTGACATTTGTAAAGTTGGAGTGATGTCCTTCATTCCATTTAAACTTCGAACTTGATTTATGAAGAGATGAGATAAGAGGTAAAGTTCGTCCCACTAGACATGCTATAAATTTGTAGCACAAATTTTGTTATCTGCAATAATTACAAGATAAGAAAAAGTACAAAATTAAAATTTATTGAACTAAAAGAATAAAATAGTTACAATCTCTATAGTTTCTCTTATTCTTCTCTTCAAAAATAAGAATTTTTGGATTTGGCAACTAAATGGTGGAATTGATGATTTGATCTCCTCCAAACTTAATTTGTCTTTCGATAATGTTAATTCAAGGGCTTAGCATCTTAATCTTGAATTAAAATATCATGTACGTTGAGCTCCATGATGAATGCTTTGATATTCTCCTTGAACACCGTGGATCTCCTTCAATTTGATAGACTTGGATTGAGAGAATTTCTTCTAACACATATCTTGCTTGGACTTTTTTTATTTCTCAACTTGTATTTAATTTTTTGAAAATAACCTCTATTTATACTTGTAGGACGAGGATTATCATTTTTACTTGATGACAAGAGAGAATTTGATTGGTTCTCCATGATTTGATAGACATTTATTACCTTAATCACAAGATGTAATTTGAATTATCAAAATATTCATATTCACTTCCATAATTTGGAAGAAACAATCTTCATTATGAAAATATCATAATTTGATACATGATAATATTTAAGTTTTCTATCAATTAAATATCTTATTTAATCATGAAATTCAATGATAATTCTAGAAACCAATAAAATATAAATTGATAGGCAAAAATTATATTGCAAATATTAGAGTATATTTGACAATAAGATTCTCATATCTATAGTAACGTCCACCAAAATAAAAAGAAAAGCTCACCATTACTTGCTGCCAGTGCGCAGGCTGTGCATGAGTTGTGCACACGTCGTGTGCGTTAAGAGAAGCCTAGAGCACCCAACAGCCTTCCCAGCACAAGGCCATCATGTGCCCAATGCTCGTTGGGCATCGACCAAGTTAGCATTGGGCCTTAGCATGCGCATACGCCTGCAATTGTTGGGGCGGCCCTAGGGCTTACAAGCGCCCAGTGCTGGCCATTTACCCAATGTTGATCGTCACGATTGGGGTCTCCCACCCAAAGCTCAATTGTCAAGTAATCAACTGCCACCCAATGCGTAGGTGCCAGGTGGTTGCCTGCTAGCCAATGCATAGCGTCTGGTAGCTATGCCGACTATGGATAAACCAATGTGGCTCATCGGTTGCATGCACAGATTGCGTGCACGCACTCTCATTTTTGTCTTGTTTTCATATTTTTCAATTAAATAAAGTTTTTAAACAATTTAATACCAAATAAAAGAAAAGACTTTGATTACATTATCATGCACAATTTACTCTGATTTATTACATCAAATGAATAGCAAAATCACATAAAAATCAAATATGCATAACCTAGGTTCTGATATTATTATTGAGTTAAGCCCAAGATAATTAGAGCAATTAAAATTTGAAATTTTTAACATTAACAAAATTAATTACATCACAAGCAATAAAAAGTTAATTAATCACAATGCTTGTAATTAATAAACTTAGTGATCCCTTTGCTTCACGATGAGCAATTATGCATACATTGATATGATTGGAAGAGGGATAAAAAAATCACCTCTCGCTTCCAATTGATGAGGTGGGTAGATTCGCTTGCGATCCTCATTAGTTTGGTATTTTGATCAACCCCTTGAGTGAATCGGTTTGTTTTACAGACTCACCGTTCCTCCTCTAAAGTTTAGTCCATACATCGAATGCACACACGATATTCTTGCTATGCTAGTAGAATGAATTTAAAAGAATACTCAAAACTTGTTTTAGTGTTTATGAAATCTCACAATAGTCTTTTATGAATATTTGGGTGGAGTAATTTTTCACAAAATATTTGTTGTAAATTTTGTAAGTCTCTTCAGTTAATTAAAATTAACTCAAAAGAGCAATAAAAAGGTAAGGAGAATATGAAACAAGAAAACAAGAAAACAAGAAAATTAAGGAAAAGAGAAATAGGGGTGGGCGGCTGCCATGCCTTCAAATCAGCCACACACACATTCACTTTTTCAACAACTTGTGTATCCGCGTGAGTGCGCATATATATACACTCACACTCCTTAGGTTTTTCTAAGTGGGAATTTTGCACTCCAATGTAAGACTTTCCTTCTATTTTTATGTTTCCTTCTTGCATTGGATGTTTCATACTATATTTAAAAATATTTGTCTTTTGCTCTAGGATTCTTATTGTTTGGGCAAAAAAACTTCCCTTTTTTTCTGATTCTCCAATATGGGCTTGGATATTTCATATCATTTTTCATTGGGTTTAGAATTAATTACATTTAATTAAGCTCATTGATTAATCTAATCAGCCATTTGATTTTGTCATTAGGCTTGTCCTAATTTAATAGGATAAATTAAATGATCCCATCATTAATTAATCAATTTCAACACTTAAATTAATGAATGCCCGATAAATTAATTAATCTAATTTATTTATTTATCAACCCAACTCATGGATTAAATTAAGGCTTAATGAATTAATTGATATAATGAATTAATTCAATCTCCAATTGAGCTTGGCCTACTTAATCAGGTCCAATTAAGTGATCCATCAATTGACTAATAAATTCAACTATTGAATTCATCAAAGCCCAATGAATTAATCAATTGTTAATTAATTCACCAATCCAACTTTTGGATTTATTTTTATTAAATTGAAATGGACTCATTGTATGACCTCTTAAGTTCACCATTAAATAAATAAACAATAAGTCCACAACTCTAGTGATTTAATATTGAGCAATTAAGTTCTTCTGATTAATTAAATACTTTAATTAACCATTCTAGAATTAATCCCATTAATTCTAAAGTACATACAAATCATGATTAGCATCTAGTAACATGCCATGAAAACCTAGATATAGGTGAACTTCAAAGTGAACCTTTCAATTACGATTGACATGCAAGTAAGATACCTTCATCATCTAATGTCCTGGTTGCCTAGAGTATGGAATATTAGTTGAAATTCTATAGCATAATATGTATGTACCTATTCCTGGTTGATGATTTAAGGATGAAATTACAAAACTCTTTTCCTAATTTTCATCCTATGGTGGCCAAGAATTTTCGCCCAATTAACCCATAGGTGGTTAATTATTTGTTGATATTCACAATCCTCCATGTATCAAAAAATTGCCCCCAAAACAAACCCCTTGTGTTTCTCAATGAATCGGAGTATAGATTCAAAAGTACAACCGCCCTTGCATAAATTTATCATGGCATCTCAAATCAAAAGACTAATCTTGCACCATTATGACAAAGAAATTCCTTATTCAAAATATGGGTAATTTCCAATTAAAAATTTCTCAACGAAGTTATCGAGTGAACTTGTTCTCCTACAATCACCTACATACATATCTAGTGTTTACACATCAATGTGTATGAAATGAGATACCATCCTAATCGACCATGCATCATATGTAAAAGTCTAAACAAAAATATTTGATGTCCTATCTCAATCTATGACTTGAAAATTTAAGATCAAAGCCTTGGAGACATATTTTATTATCACTATCTCTATGCACAATGTATGATTGAGGGACTTCATCTAAATGTACAACTAAGATATAAAGATGAAGAATTGCATAACAATGGATGTGAATGAATAAAAATGTTTAGTAAGAGTATAGAATGGGCTAATGTAATTGGCTTGTTAGGCACTACTTTAACATTCCAGATATACGGAGGCCAAGTGTGCTAATAAACAAAGGAATTTAAATCCAAGGCCATATTTGGGAGAACGTTTTTGAATTCTAATGATCAACTTGAGGACATACATGTTACTCTTAAAAAAGAGCAAAAAATTCAAAGCAAAAACAAAAAAAATTCCTAGGTCCTAGATCAATCCTCTACACTATGCAAATTATGAAGTTTGAGAGAATAGTTTTTAGCTGAGTGTTTATAGTTCGTGATATATTTTACAAACCGCAAATGTACGATGTCAAGTTTTATGACAACAGTGAGTTGAGTTGAGTATCTATAAGGATTGTAATAAAAAATTGCATCAATTACCATTGTTCAAATAGTCCTAATTTTACCTAGAAAATCGAGTGATGATTGGTAAACAAAGTAGAGTAAGATAAAAAATAATGCAAAGAAAAAAATGGAGTTCTTAGACGTAATACAACAAACAACTTATAAGTAAAAAGTTATAAAGGAATGACTTACATAATGATCACCTATTTTCTTCCTTCCAAAACATACAAATTTAAGTTAACAACACATGTAAGTTAAGAATTCCTAACCTCATCAATTTTTTCTCTTGAGCGTCGAATTGATTATGAGTTCTAACATGAATTTCAATATCTCTATAAAAAATCAAAAATAAAACTCTACAAAAGTTAAATGAATTCTTTTTAAAAATTTTAAAGGTTTCATAACCTTCTCAACTCTATGATTCCTATGTGTTGTTAATCCTTATAATCATGTATAATCTTCCCCCTCTTGAGTATCGAAACTCATACATCAAACAATCTCAATTAATGATCAAATAATTAAGATGTAATACTAAACAAGATAACACAAACGAGATGAATATCTTGAACTAATATTAATTAAAATTCAAAGTATATGATCAAATAAGGTTACATCATCCTCTAGAAAGAAAAGTTTAGTTCATCATGGATGAATACAACTTTAAGAAATACATAAGAAAGAGCATGAAAATTGTTCACCAATTTATGAAGTGAGAGGAATGGTTGAAGCTCTCCAAATCTCTAAGAATGACCCTTGTCTCTAAGAATAGCTTCATTCTCCAAGACCCCCTCCCCCGAATGCCCTGGTTGATACCAATCTTCTCTTTTTAACTCATTCCGATGATTTCTCTCTCAAAAGTCTATTAAAAAATTATGAAACCCTTCCCCCATTTTTTTTTGCTTTTCCCCATTTTTCTCTCTACCAATTTAGTGTATCCCACTAGAGCATCATATGAGTAATAATGTATAGGTGTATCTAATTTATATATTTCATAAAAATGCCAAAATTCATGATCTATTGCCACTTTTCACAAAAAAACGGATCACCATCTTTTTGGTTAGCGAGGCAGCGCTTAGCCATGTATTATATTTTCAGCATTTTAGACGATACCTAGGCATGGAAGAACAGTGCCTAAGAACCCTATATTATGTTTTTGGCTACTTCAAATAACACCTAAGCACGAAAGAACAGCGCCTAGGTGCCATATATTCTGTTTCAGTACTTCGCGCCCAAGCTCACGTAGGATCATCTTTCTTGCAAGCTATTTTTGAGCTCTTTATATTCTGAATTAGCTTTTTGTTCCTTCTAATGAATTGTACATTTGTGTCTTGGATTTCCATAGACACTTAACTCAACTAAATATGATATCTGTAAAGAGAGTTATGTCTAAAATACCAAGATATCTTATACTAGAAAGTTTCAGTTCAGTGCTGACTCTTGAACTCAATTTTTCTCATTGAGATAGAAAGAATTGGATTTTGTTATATACATAAAAGTTGTAGATATATCTCCTGGTTTCCCAATGTATTAAGAATCAAGTCAATATAATATTGGATCAAAGAGTTATAATTGAAATTCAAACACTGCCATTAAGAGCACCACAATGAAGGTTCTTCAAAATTTCAACCAAGTTTTTTTGTTTCTTTCCATTTTCTTCTCATTTTGTCATTACCTACAAGATTTAAAACTAAATGCATAAAAAGTAGTATAAACACTTAAAAATAAACCAAAAGTTTATTAAAAGGCATATGAATTATTGGTATAAAATCAACTTATCAAATACCCCCAAACTTACCTTTTGCTTGTCCTCAAGGAAAACTCAAAATCAAATAATCATATGCTCATACTTTGATCATGAATTACTAAGTTTGATCAACCAATTCAAATGCCCTATCAATCTTTACTACACATGAATCCAAAGGTTAGTCACGAAGCAAGTCGAATGATACTACAAAACTTGTGTTTTATCAATCTAGTCATGAATTCAAAATGTATGTGTGTGAATGTCAAGCTCAAGTTTCATGCATGTATTTTAGATATGAATTTCACATCCAATGACTCTCATGATCTAAGCAAAAGAGTTCTAGGTGTTCCATAAGCTTGTTTTTCATACAAATTATCCACTAATATAGACACTTGCAAATTTGGATCAAAAGGACTTCAATAAGCTTGTAACGTAAGGCCTATGTATTGGCTTACAAAGAAAGGTAGGGATAAAAAATGTAAAAGAGCATAAAGTATTGTACATAGAATCTCATTTTCCTCATTTCTTTTCTCTTTCCCAATTCTCTTTCTTTTTTCCTTTGGGATTCATGCTTTTCTTTTCTCTTCTTTTTCAACAACTTTCTTTTACTTTTTTTCTTTTTTCACAATTTTTTATTTCTCTCTTTTTTATCTTCTTCTTTTTTTTCATGAATCTCAAGGCTTAATATCTTGTTCTTTTACTTTCACAAACTCTAAATTGGTTTCTTTTCATCAACATTAGTTGTGATTTATTTTTTTGCATATTTTCCTTGCTTATAACCCTAAATACATTCATCCATGCCCACAACATGTCTCCATATGATTCCTTGATAAGATTGTGCACAAAATGTCACACCTAAAGCTCTTTTAAGGACAATCATTGGTTTATCAAGCTGTAAATGGTAGGTATAGTGAGCTTCAAGAAATGAAGTCAAATAGTTAACCGTTCATATGCACTGCACATGCCATTCTTTAAAAAACAAAAGCTCAAAGGGGTAACTAGTGAATAAAAATGTGATCATAGTAGGCTTGAAAGGCACAAACGAGTCAAAGATAGCCTAAATCATTTCCAAGTTTGCTAGTTATCTAAGATTTTCCCTTAAATAGTAATCAAACAAGTTCTAGAATACCAAAAAATGATCAATACAACTCATTGAAAGCAAAATCCAACACCAAGTAACATGCAATTCACAAGATCTCGACACAACGTGCTCAATAAAAATTCATCATTCATGACAAGTATCAAATACACACAAGAACTGCCATGTCATATGACTAGCAATCTTTCTTTCCTCTAGACTCTATACAATATCAGTTAGACATTATTATAGGCAATCGGTAATCAAGTTATTCATTCAATCACAAAACATAAACTCAACTAATTTTTTCAACAAAGTATGCTTACTCTTGGACTCTCATCACACAACATGGGTAATTCACATGCAAAGTTTCAAGAAAAATTGAAAAAATTGGTTCAATTTTTCACATAGATAAAGCTTAAACACACAAAATACAAATTTCTCCCCCAACTTTAAAATTAATATTATCTGCAATATTTAAAGAAATAAAGAACATAAGAGAGGGGAAATAGAAAACTCCCATTTCAAATATATGATGCCTTTGGAGTCTATGGGAGATCCACACATATTACCAACGAGATATCTATCTACACAAGAAAAATGAGACATGAAAGCAAATAGACTATTCACAAAAGTGAAAATGCAATTGAAGCAATGCAATAGCTAAACAAAAAAAAGCTCGGCATGCTTAAATCTAGAAATGGAACATGCTTAAAAAACTAACTAAAAAATTATTCAAAAGTAAAAGAAACAAAGAGCTTGGCTTGCCTCCCAATAAGCGCTTGGTTTATATTGTCAACCTGATTATCTTTTTTACTCATTCCAGATTTAAAAATAAGTGTTTATCATGCTACGTATTTGTGTGTTCTAAGAGTGTAGGTGATCCTTCCAGATAGGCAAGATGAGAATGATCCGGAGTAGCATCTAAGGCCTTTTGAACATCAACAAGTATATCCCCTATTACAGTGAATGTACCTATCTTTTTCCATATTAAAAATGAAAAAATCTATAGAGCACAAGAATTGGTCGCCATTCCTAAGTATATCTTGAGTCACCCAAGTAGGCCTTGTTTTATCTAGTATATGCTTTCTGAAATTAAACAATGTAATTAAATTAGTGTTTGCATCTAGATCATATAATGTTATTTCACAAGAAGAGTTTCCAATTGAATAAGGGATAATGAAACTCTTGGATTAGTAAGCACTTGAGGTTGCTTCTCTTCCAAAATGGCTTTAGACTTTTTAATAGTTTCGCACTTCTCCATTTGTTGTTGTTGGATGGCTTTGCAATGCTCTCTTGGATTGATTTTTGTATCATTTGAAAAGTTTCTTTTATGTTTTTTAGCATTAATCTTAATAGCAAGCCGTCCAATTTAAGTTTTCATTGATTTTATTTGAGCTCCTAATCTTGAAGCGAGCTGCCCCAATTGAGTTCCAATGTTGTCTATCTTTACTTCATTTTTATTCAATCAGGCTCTTGTTTCAACAATAAAAGTGCTCAACAAATCCTCCAATGATGCCTTTTTCTCACATTTAGTTTTCGTAAATGAAGTGTTAATGGATGTCATGGAATTCATTCCTTGAAAAGCTCCATTAGAAGTCAATGCTACAAATTGGTTAGAAAGAGCATAAATTTGTGCAGTTAATTTTGTAAATGAATCTATCTCAAGAACACTGGTAAACTTTTTAATAGAAGACCTCTCGGAAGGCCATTGATAGCTATTAGGAGCCATCTCCTCAAGACTCCTAACCTTACGTATACAAATACGTATAACCCAGTGCAATACAAGACATCATCAAAATATGGGATGAAAGTAAAATTAATCTAAATCAAAATTAAGACTAAGTCATAACAATATTAATGCAATTATGATAAAATAATCCCTGACAACGGTGCCACAAACTTGTTCATGAGATATTTTGCAAACAGCAAGTACACAGTGTCAAGTTTTAATATAACGGTGAGTTGAGTATTATATCCACAAGAATTGTAATAAAAAATTACATTAATTGCCATAGTTCAAATAGTTCCAATTTTATCTAGAAAATTGAGTGATGATTGATAAACAAAGTAGATTAAGATAAAAAATACTGTAAAGACAAGAGTGGAGTTCTTAGAAGTAATACAACAAACAACTTATAAGTATGAAACTTTAGAGGAATGACTCACCTGGTTATCACATGTGTTCTTTCTTCCAAAATAAGCAATTCAAGTATACAACATGTGTAAGTTTAGAATTTCTAAACTCGTCAATTTCTTCTCTCGAGTGCCGAATTGACTATGAGTTCTAACATGAATTTCAATACCTTTGTAAAAAATCAAGAATAAAACTCTACAAAAGTTCAATGAATTCTTCTTCAAAACTTCAAAGGTTTCATCAGCTTCTCAACTCTACAATTCCTATATTGTGTTATCCTTATGATCATGTATAGTCTTCCCTCTCTCGAGTATCAAATCTCATATATCAAACAATCTCAATTAATAACCAAATAATTAAGATGCAATACTAAACAAGATAACACAAACAAAATGAATAACTTGAACTAATATTGAATGGAATTCAAAACATAGGATCAAATAAGGTTACATCGTTCTTTAGAAAGAAAAATTTAGTTCATCATGGATGAATACAACTTCAAGAAATACATAAGAAAAAGCATGAAAATTGTTCACCAATTTGTGAAGTGAGAGGAATAGTTGAAGCTTTCCAAGCCTCTAAGAATGACCCTTGTCTCCGATAATGGCTTTTTTTTCTCCAAGCCTTCCCCCCTAGAATGCTTTGGTTGATATCAATCTTTTCCTTTTAACTCATTCCAATGATTCATTTCTCAAAAGTCCCTAAAAAAATCCTAAAATCCTTCCCCTTTTTTTTTGGCTTTTTCCCATTTTTCTCTTCACCAATTTAGTGTATTCCACTAGAGCATCACATGAGTAATGATATATAGTTGTATCTAATGTGTATATCTCATAAAAATGCTAAAATTCATGATCTATTGCTACTTGTCACAAAAAAAATGCATCAACATCTTTTAGGTTAGTAGGGTAGCGTTTAAGCACGGAATAACGGTGCCTAGGTGCCATGTATTCTATTTTCAGCACTGCAGACAGTACCTAGGCATGAAAGAACAGTGCTTAAATGCCCTGTATTCTATTTTTGGCTGCTTCAAATAGTGCCTAGGTGTAGAAGAACAACACACGCTATATATTCTGTTTCAGTACTTCGTACCCAGGCTCACATAGGGGTATCTCTTTTGCAAGATATTTTTGAGCTCTTTCTAGTCTAAATTAGCTTTTATGTATTTTAATGCATTATAGCTCTATGTCTACGCTTTCCATAAATACTTGAATCAACTAAATATGGCATCTATGGAGAGAGTTATGCCTAAAATACCAAGGTGTCTTATACTAGAAAGTTTCATCCAAAAGCTGACTTTTAAACTCGATTTTTCTCATTGAGATCGAAAGAATTGAATTTTGTGGTAAACATAAAAGTTGTACATATATCTCTTTTATTTTCAATGGATTAAGAATCAAGTCAATATGATATTGGAGAAAAGAGTTATAATTGAAATACAAACACTGCCATTAGAAGCACCACAATGAAGCTTTTTCAAAATTTCAACCAAGTTTTTTGTTTCTTTCCATTTTCTTCTTATTTTGCCATTACCTACAAGATTTCAAACTAAATGCAAAAGAATAATATAAACACTCGAAAACAAACCAAATGTTGATCAAAAGGCATATGAATTATTGGTATAAAATCAACTTATCATTTATACAATATTTTACATCATCAGATGAGTGTTGAGTCTTTTCAGGCTAACACTTTAGTTATCGACTCTTATGTCAGATGGCTTAGCATATCAATGGAACCTTCTGTAGCTAATTAAGAAGGAAGGGGAACTCAAGTTTGCATAATTGGAATTTTATAACTAGAACTAGGATTTTCAGTAAGAAAGTCTATAGATATCTAGTAGATTCCTCTAAGAGTTGGAGAAGAACAAATATAGGAGGATTACGCCCATCTTCGAATTGATATAGATTTTTTATGTTCTTTGCTTTTCTACAACTTTGTTTTCTATCAACTTACTAAATACTGCATTCTACACTTAGCATATTTTCTAGCATTTAACAATTTTCATAAGCAGAGTAGTGATATGTTCATTGCTTTACTTTTACATCGTGTTTTCTCATTCTATGACTTAATTGAAATTTAGCAAGACTTAAGTCTTCAATAGACTGAGTCTTTAGGTTATCACGTGAATAACTATTTTCTAAACCAAAACAGACAACTAAGTTTATGAAACTAAAAATCATGCAAGTTACTTAGATAATTTATGAAAGGTCTATTCACATGTCCCCTCTCTAGACCTCTCAAAGGGACCAAAAAAGATCAAAACCATATAGGCATATTTTATAATCGCCAGCATAGTGTGACCATACTTTGTAACTATGTATGATATAGGACTTCATATAAATTTAAATCATTACAAAATAAAGATGAAAAATGTCTAATTTATTGATATTAAATAAATAAGAATAATCATTATAAGAATATAAAAGTATCCAATCCAATTAGTTTGTTGGGGACTGATCTAATAATTTCCCATTTTCCTTATAGTCAATTACCCATATCTAGAATCGATCTCCTCAAGATGTCCTTTAGACACCTTTTGCATTAGGGGTTTAATCAATAGGTCCTCTAAATTTTAGCTAAGGCTATCTTTTTCCACTTTGACATCACCTCTACCAATAATCTATCAAATCAAATAGTATATTTTAAAAATATGCTTCGATTTTTTATTAGACCTTGGTCTTTGCTTGCATAATGGCATCATTATCGTAGTACACTAGTTTCAGATCAATAATAGAAGGAACTACATCTAATTTTCTAATCCTTCACAGTATCACACACTATAATGTATTCAACCTCAATGGTATAATCTATGATCGTCTTACATCAGAACTCTTCCAACTGACTGCACCACCATTTTAGGTAAACACGAGTCCAAATATAGATTTTGAGTCATATATATCAGACTGCAAAATAGAATCAATATGGCATTTTATTTTTTTCCCTATTTTGTAAACAATGAAATGATCCTTAGTACTTCGCAAGTACTTAAGGATCAACTTCATGGCCTTCCAGTTTTCTTCCTGAATTAGATTCACATCTGCTAGTGACACTCAAAGCATATCCAATATCAGGCCTTATACATAGTGTCGTGTGAATTATGCTTCCAATTGTAGATGCATAAGGTAAATGAGTCATTATTTCTCTTTCTTCCACCAGCTTTGGGGATATAGACTTCGAAAGATAAACCTTATAGATTATGGAAAGAACTAACTCTTGGATCCTTCCAACCTAAACCTCTTTACTTTTTCTCTATATACATAGATTAGGACAACCTTAGCACGCTACTTGATCTATTACTATAGATCATTATCTCCAGTCGATGACTGCAACATTCCTATATCATTCTCAATAAGTAGAATGTCATAAAGATAAAATATTGGAAATGTCATCCACTCACCTTCTTGTACACACAATGTTCGTTCGCATTTTTTAGGAAATCAATTATTTGATTGCCTTATTTAATTGAATGTTTTAGATTTGGGAAGCTTGATTAAGTCCATAAATAAATCTCTGAAGCTGCAAATATTTTGCCCACTTTCTTTGGATATGAAGACCTCCAACTGCCGCATATAAATTTGTTTCTCAATGTTTCAACTAAGAAAAGTGATCTTCATATCCATTTATCAAATCTCGTAGTCATAATATCTAATTGTGGCAAGCAAAATCTTTATGAATATAAGCATCGCTGCTAATAAAAAGTTTCTTCATAGTCAATATCTTATCTTCGATTTAAAGTCGTTGCCACCAAACAGGCCTTTAGGTTGCTACCTCCCATCTACTCTATGTTTTTTTCTTGTAGACCCATTTGCAACTCATGGATATGATAGCCTTTGATGGATCCTTCAAGGTTCATATCTTGTTCGAGTATATGGAGTCCATCTTGAGTTGCATGGCCTCTTGCAATCTAATTAGAAAAAATATTATATACATAAGTTATTGTTAAAATAGTAACCGATGAGCCAAGTAGATTTTTCGTTTTATACTTTGCAAAAAACATTCTTTTTTCAATCAATATTAATAAACTAGGCTTTTTTTCATCTTTATTTATTTTGATTAAATTTAGATAAGTTTCTAGATCATATATAGCTACGGGACATGATCACATATATGATAGCGATCATGAAATATGATTTTGTGGCTTTGGTCTTGAATATTCAAATTGAGAATCATTGAGATAATATTGATGATTTAGTAAGATTTGCACATACGATGCATGCTCGCAAGGAGGATATCTCATTTCATTAGTGATACTAGTGTATGCATGTAGATGTTTGGTAGGAAGCAAACACATTGAACAACCCTTTCTAGAAATTCATAATTGAAAACAAAATATTATTGAATATGAAATTACTATGTTAAGATTGTGCAAGATTAGTCCTTAGACTTGAGTTACTTGGGTAATCCTATACGTAGTTGGTTGTGTTTTGATTTATTCTCCAATTATAGGTTAATTACAAAGGGAATAATTTGGTATGGAGGTTAATGAGAGGCTAACAAAGAATCTGTCATCTATCTAGATAAATAGAGGAATTTTCTATGTCTTTCAGATAGTTCTTGATTTTGAAATTTTCTGGTCAATGTTGGATGAAAGTTAGAAAATAATTTTCTAATTTCATCGTAGAGTCAACTAACTGGGAATGGACACATAGTTATTAAGTTATTTAAGTTTCAATTAATTATTTATCCTTTCGGTCCAACGAAATATTAGTTGATGGAAGGAACTTACTTACACAGTACTCATAATTGGAAATGTTCGACACTTCACTTATATCTAGGTCTTCATGGTGTGTTGCTAGATGCTAACCATAATTGATGGATTCTTAGAATTAAAGAGTTAATTCTAAGAGGATTAATAAATTAGATTGATTAACCATGATAGTTTTGATTACTCAATTAAGTCACAGAAATTGTGAGCCTACTATAGGCTTATTGGTGAATCTAAGGGATCACAAACTGACTTGGACAAGTTCATTTCTTGCTAATTAAAATATTTATTAAGCTTTAATTAATTCAAGTGATGGATTAATTTTATTAATTGATGGGATCAATTCATTTCAATTCTTGGATAAAAATAATTGATTAAAATATTTATTGAGTTTCAATTAATTCAAGTGTTGGATTAATTTTATTAATTGATGGGATCAATTAATTGGACCTAATAAGAAATAATCTAATTAGAGGAATTAATTAATTGATTAGATAGATTAGTTAAATGAATCTCAATTAATTCATATGATGGATTAATTGAATTAATTGATTTGAGTATTTGATTAGGCTTAACTAATTTTAAGCATGAGTTTAATGGGTATGGGCTTGATGGGATTAAAGCCCAATAGGAATTGGAAGATGAAAAATTCTAATCCTAAATAAAGTAGGAATTAAGATAGTTGGATGAATATATGACACAATCCATAAGAGTCCTTGATGCACAAGGAAATTATACTAAGAATGTAGAATCCTACATGGATTGGGAGTCCCATTTGGAAGGGAAAGAGTGAGTATAAATACCCCATCTCTAAAGGATGGAAATTATACGAAAAATACACAATTTTTTTATGTAAAATTAATCTAAAAGTAGCCCCAAAACTTATCCACTCCATCACCCATATTGTTTTATTTTTGTGTTCTTTTGTTCTTACTTCTTGAATAAAATAATCTAAAAATTCTATATTCACTCACAAAGTTTTTGTCTTATTGCTTACAAACCTTTAAACACTAATCCTTAGTTATGAATTATTCAATTAAACCTACTAGTAGAGGTTTACTTTCGTCTGGCCATCTAAGGTGTGAATCAACTTTAGAGGACATACACTTGGAACTCTCAGGCAATTTTTTTTCTACAAAGGGGTTACAAGTTCATAATTATGAATCAAAACTACCAATTTTGGTAGCAAGAGGTTGAAGGTAATAAAATACTTTTTACCACATCGGCTTTGAACAAACTTTAGATCACATATATCAATATGTATTAAGCTTAAAGATTTGCTACTTCTTTCAGCTGAACTAAAAGGTTTTTTTAGCAAGCTTAGCTTCAACACAAATCTCACATTTGTTTTATCATCAATATCAAGTTTGGGTATAAGGCCTAAACCTACCAACTTTCTTAGAGAAGCTCGATTAACATGACATAATCTACAGTGCCATAAAGAAGAAGACTCAAGCAAGTAAATGAAAGGTAAACTTTTATTTTTTTCAAAAGTTTTGAGTACATGTATTACATTTATTTTTAATAACCCTTTCACTACATATCCTTTTCCTACAAATTGACCATTTTTTGTCAGTACAAATTTGTCGCATTCAAATATTAGTCTAAACCCACTTTTGACAAGTAATGAACCAGATACCAAATTCTTTCGAATAATATTTGGAACATGTAGTACATTAACTATGGCCAGCTCCTTGCCTGATGTCATCTTCAATATCACTTTGCCTAATCTAAGTATCTTGGAAGTTGAAGAGCTTTCCATGAACATCTTCATTCCATTGATTAGAATATATGTGGAGAACATCTTCTTGTCCGAGTAAATGTGATGTGTAGATCATGTGTCAACACACCATTTTCTCGATTTATTCACCAAGTTGGCTTCAAACACAATAGCCGAGAGCATAAGGTCTGACATGCCTATTTGTACTGTCTTCTCTCCGGTCACGTTAGCCTAGTTTTGATTGCCTTTTTAAAAAAATCAGCAATATTTCACCTTGTGGTTAATTTTGCCACAATTGTAGTAATTGCCCTTGAACCGCTTAGCATCTTTGTCCTTGGATGAGCCAGGATGTTTCATCTTCTTGCCCTTCTCGGTTTTGGAGTCCTCTACCATGTTGGCTTTAATCTCTATCCGGTTAGCAGAAATCTTCTTTTCTGCAACCCTGTTGTCTTCCTCAATTCGAAGATGAATAGTCAAATCCTCCATTGTCATCTCTTTGCGTTTATGCTTGAGATAGTTCTTGAAATTATTCCATAATAGAGACAGTTTCTCAATTCGAGCAGCAACTTGGAAAGATTCACTCGGCATTATCCCTTTAGCTAGTATATCATGTAGGATGATCTACATCTTTTGTACCTAGTTGATAATAGTTTTGGTAACAACCATTTTGAAATTAAGGAATTTGCCAATGATAAATTTCTCTGTGTTGGCATATTCAATCTAATACTTTTTGTCAAGATAATTTCACAACTCTTTGTTGTTTTGACTGAGCATTACATATTAAACAATGTGTTGTCCTACCCATTGAGAACATAGTTCCTGCATAAGAAGTCATTGTGACTCTATACATCCAAAATAGCTCATTTCTAGGGATTTCTTTCTTCTTCTGGTATAGTAGGAATATTTTCTATCAAGAACCTCGCCAAGTTTATGGTGGTGAGATAGAACAGCATCTATTGCTGCCATCTCTTAAAATCAGCTCCTATAATTTTTTTTTAATTTCTCATGCTGAGAAGCTGCAGGCATGATCACCGGATTGGAGCTAGCAGTAACTCCATTTTTTACTTTAATTAGCACTTTACTAGTAGCTATCCAAGATTTATCTTAAAATTGTTGGAGTCAAAAAAAGATTTTAATTATCCAAAATAAAGTGAGGTAAATACGAAGTTAATCTCCTTAAGATAAATTTCGTCCCCTACATAGTGCTATAGAAACTTGGATGTTTGTCTCCAAGATATAACACTTCTTTATAAAATTAATACAATACTATACTAATTTTATCGAGTGAACCAAAAACTCGATTATATACTTCTCAAAAGAGTAATAAGAATACTAAAATAAAAAAATATTTTAGTAAGAGGGAGAATAAAGAAATTAATTGAATATAAATTGAATTGGTGTAGATTGGAATGAATGAGGGTGTCATATTTATAGAATTTCGTGTGGCCCTTTATGATTGGTTGTGTCTTTTAGTCTGAATTAATCTGGACTATCAGATTATATTTTTTAAGATTCAGTCATGATCTAGTGCTCCAGATTGCATTCTTTGCGAAGGTCTACAACTATTTACTATACACCTCTACCAACTGGATGGTTGTGTCCACTTACTCATGCCTCATCAACTTTAAGAACCAACCACAACCTTTTTTTGATCATGTCTTATCAGTAGCCACATGTATGGACACGTCCCCTTAGCACTCAATTGCACGGTGTCATGCCACTTAGATAAATTATGTCACTGCCACATCGAGCTACTCTATCACGTCATTGAGCCATGGTCAAGCCACTCTACCACAACCTAATTTAATTTCTGAAAATTGGCATCTTGCGATGATGTGTACATGCTAAGTGCAGAATACACCTTTAAAATATCCAATGCGAGCTCTACGATGTGCGTGCGTATGTGCGAATGAGAGCTCGGGTCGCACCACCCTCATAGCTCCTTGAGCTAGCTAAAGATAGCCAAAAGTCCACTAAGGTACATCTTAAGGAAAGCTAAAACTTTTACTCTCCTTTTGATTTGAAATTCTATATATGTAAGTTAAATTTGCTTCATTTTTTCGATGTGGGGTGCACTTCCACACTAAAGGATAAAATCTTTTAAAGCGTGGAGACTCTTTCCATTCCTCCAAGCTTTTAATGTGGGAGACCCCCATATTCCAACAATTAGATCTCGAGTCATAAGTAAATAGTATTTTTTAAAGTTCCATCATGAAGATAATGTAATTCGAATAAAATAATTAGTTTTATTTACAAGTAAAAGACCTAGATTATAAATATGATATTAAATAAATGATGCTTATTTTCTGCCTCGCATTTATTTTTGTAGATATACAAAAATGGCTAAAAAATCACTTGCTAGTATTATGGACACAAATAAACTCAGCGGACCTAATTCTCACGATTGGCCTTAAAACTTTAAAAATTCTCCTTGAATCTAAAAAAAGGGCTCATCTCCTGAATGCTTTTCCACCTTCGGATATCCACTGGAGGACACCATAGATGAGGAGCTTGTAGAGCATTACAAATAAGTTGACAATGATCTGTAAGCTAGATGTTGCATGCTAGTATCAATGTCAAATGAGTAGCAAATATAACAGAAGAATATAACATGCGTTGCTAATATTCATCTCACTTATAAGAGTTCTATGGGGTGAACACTAGGAAAGCCAAAAATCAAGTCTCAAAGAAGTTTTTCTGAACCTGTATGAGGGCTCTTTGGTTTGTGAACAAGGACTGAAAATGATAGGCCTAATAGAAAGGCTCGAGTTCCTTGGAGTTATTATGGACAACGAACTCCACGTTGATCTCATCTTCCAATCTTTACCTAGCTCATTTCTCTAATTCATAGTAAACTTCAACATGCATAAGATGGAGACTAGTCTAGCTGAGCTGGTCAATATGCTATAGACGATCGATTCCACTTTAGAAATAAGAAGCCCATTTTTTCTGTTAGCTCATCATCCAAGTCTAAGACTAATATGTGAAAGAAATGGAAAGGAAAAAGATGACTCAAAGAGCAAAAGCTTGAAAGGCAAAGGTAGAGTCAAGAAAAGTAAAGAAGCTAAAGGCTAATCCCAATGATAGGTGCCATCATTGCAGCGAACTGAGATATTAGAAGAGGAACTGCAAGGAGTACTTGCAACTTACTAAAATGGTCCTAATATGTTCATTGTTGAAGTTAACCTTTTGGTTAATGATTTTTTAGGTATTAGATACCAGTTGTGGTTCTCATCTATGCAAAGAAATAAAGAAATATTAAACAAAGAAATAAAATATTCAAAATGAGACATGCTTACGACATGCAAGATTAAGACATATTTTGAAAGAAAAGATTCATAGTATGTAAAATTTCTTGATCTAATAGATTCGTATATTATGCTAACTTGTGAATCTTGTCTTAAAAGAAAAGATGACCAAATCTCCATTATTGAAAAAATGGAGTGCGTCACTTATTAGATTTGATCTATGTAAATGTATGTGCTCCATTGATTGTTAGTGTGAGGTGGAATTATTCTTACCTGTTAACGATAATTATTTAGGGTATGGGTATGTGTATATAATGAGATATATGTTTGAAGCCTTGAAAAGTTTAAAAAATTCAGACACAAAGTAGAGAATCAAAATGACTAAAGTATTAAGGTCGTTTGATCCGATCGAAATGGTGAATTTCTTGATTATCATAAAAAAGTGTGATTCTCTTGCAATGAACTCGGCTTGGCACGTCTTAATTGAATAGGGTAGCCGATAAAGGAATATAACCTTGTTAGACATAGTTCGATCCATATTGAGTTTCACTGGACTTCTTTCTTTATTACACGGAAACATCCTAGAATTGGTGGGATATCTATTAAAGTGCCTAAAGTACCATATGAGATGTAGTAAGATAAAATGCCCTCATATAAATACCTTCGAGTATGGATGTGTCCTGCTTATGTGAAACAATAAGTTGGATATGAGATCTATTTTATGCAAATTTATGGGCATCCAATCTATTTGATACTATTTCTATACCCTGCAAAACAAAAGGTGTTTGTTTTGAGGAATTCCACTTTTTCGGAATTTCTATTCGACATAAATGACAATATTGTGGAATTTGGAAAAATTCAATAACCACGAACTATACTACAAGAAGCAATGGATCTAAAATTGATCACTCAAATTTCAAGTACACAGCCTCCAAGAAGATCGAAAGGATTTTGAAGTTAGCTGAGAGGTATGACCTCTTCTCAAAGGCAAAGAGGAAGAACTCTCTTTAGATGTAAATTCAAGGAATTATGGGAAGTGATGTGTGATATCAATTTACAAATATAGGAAAAAGCCATGCAATTCGAGATGGACTCATATACTCCAATAAAGTATGGACCTTGATGGATCCACTAAAGGGTATTGTACCCATAGGCTGCAAGTAGGTCTATACTAGGGTATTGTACCCTTAGGCTGTAAGTAGGTCTACAAGTGAAAGCTTGGAGTTGATGGTGGATGTAACGACCTATCAAGTACACTTGGTGGAAAAAGGTTACATTAGAATACAAGATTTTCACTATGAGAAAACCTTTTCAACAACGACGATTCTTAAATCTATAAGGATTTTGCTTATCATATGTGTGTATTATGACTGCAAGATTTGGAAAATGGATATGAAGATTGTTTTTTTTTTTATTAAAAATATTGAGGAAGAGATTTATATGAAGCAGACAAAAGGCTTCATATCAAAAAGGTTTGCAATCTTTAGAGATCAATATATTAACTTAAACAAGCTTCTTGAAGTTGGAACATTTGATTCGACTTGGTAGTCAAATCGATTGGTTTCCTCAAGAATGCAAATAAGCTGCGTGTGTATAAGAAATTAAATAGAAGTGTGGTGATATTTTTTGTATTTTACTTTGATGGCATCCTACTCATTGTGAATGACGTAGGAATATTGTAGTCAACAAAAGTATGGTTATTATATAATCTCCATGAAGAATTTGGAAAAAATATCCTATGTTTTGGGGATCAAGATATATATAGATAGATCTAGAAAGATACTTAGACTGTCTCAATCTATGTACATAGATAAATTGCTAAAGAGGTTTAGCATGATAGGGTCCAAGAGGGATTCTTACCAATGAACCATGAAATTTCTCTTTCAAAGTTTCTATTCCCAAAGACTCCAAAGAAATGAGAAAGAACAACTCACATACCTTATGCATTCACAATGGAAAGCATAATGCTATGTATGAGGCCTAATGTCACATATTCTCTGAGTGTTACAAGCAAATATCAGTCCAATCCAAGTAAAGAGCACTGGAAAGCTATGAAGTCGATCCTAAAGTGCTTATGAATAACAGAGGATGTCTTTCACAATATACGATAATGGAGAATTAAAACTAGAATGCTTTACTAATTCTAGTTTTCAATCTGATGTAGACAACTCAAAATCTTATTGGATTTGTATTAACCCTAAATAGTGGTACATTCAACAAAAAGAGTTTTAAGAAAGAGATAATCGCAAACTCCACCACTATGGTTGAGTATATTTACAACATATGATGTTGCAAAGAAAGTTATTTGAATGCGAAACTTCATTAAAGAGTTTTGTTTAGTTCCTTCCATTGTTGATCCTATATTATTTTATTCCTATAACAACAGTATCATTGCACAAGCAAATGAGCTAAGGTCTCATCAAATATCTAAACACATAATGGGGTGATACCATTTGATCCGAGAGACCATTGATAAAAACATCATCAAAGTGGAAAAGGTTGTCTCAACAAAAAAATTAGGAAACCTACTAAGTATATCCCTGGCCAAGAGGTGTTTGAAGGACATCTTGAGAATATGGATCTTAGTTACATCAATAATTAACTCTAAGGTAAGTGGGAGACTATTAGAGTAGTGCTTAACGAGCCAATAAGATTGACCATTTTTATACTCTTGTAATAAATGATTTTCTTCAGTTAATGTCAATAAATTAGGTATTTCTTCATCCTTATTTATTTTTATTAATTTTAGATGAAGTCTTTAGATGATACATAGTTAATAAGGCTGACGATCATAAAATATATCTCTATGACTTTGGTCGTAAATCATTCGAAGTAAAAAATCGTTAAGAGATGACATCAATGAGTCGTTGATTTAGCAAAACTTGCACATACGATTCATGGACATCGATGTAATGCTAGTCCATATTTGTAGGTGCTTGTTAAGGAATAAGTACATTGAACAATCCTATCTAGAAATTCCTTTTTGGAAATAAAAGACTAGCAAGTATGGAATTTATATATTACGATAGTACAAAATTAGTCATTAAACTTGAGGTACCATGGTTATCTTGTGCTTAGTTGGTTGTACTTTGTTTTATTCT
This sequence comes from Paulownia fortunei, assembly GCA_019321725.1. NCBI lineage: Eukaryota > Viridiplantae > Streptophyta > Magnoliopsida > Lamiales > Paulowniaceae > Paulownia > Paulownia fortunei. Next base: position 5,567,950 of record CM033105.1, on the reverse strand, counting down.
TCTATTATATGTTAATCATAAGGTTAAATATTTTGGGTATATTTTTTTAATTATATATGGAGGTTAATAAGTTGCTACAATTGATCCATCACCTATCTAGATGAATAGAAAAATCTTTAATATTTTTCATAGTTTATTACTTGCAAGTACTTGGCCAATGTAGGATGAAATTTAGAAAATATTTTTTCAATTTCATAGTAGAATTAAGTAACTAGGAAGGGGCACAAAATTATTGGGTTATTTGGACTTCGACTTATTACCATACCTCGAGATTAGTTGATGGAATAATTTTACTTGTATAATATTTGTAATTGGAGAGGTTCAAAAATAGTTAATTTTAAAAGAATTAATTAATTAGAATAAATTTGATTGTTCAATTAGTCACAAAAGTTACGAGTCTAGTACTGGCTTATTGATAAACCTAGGGGTCAAACTAACTTGACAAGTCCATTTCTTGTTAAGAAAAATATTCCAATTATTGGAATAAGTAAATTAATTAATATACTAATTAATTAGTCTTCAATTAATTAAAATATTGGATTAATTTAATCAATTAACAGATCAAATAACTGAATTAGATTAGAGTAAGCCCAATTAGAGAAGATCAATTATTTAAATGGGTCTTCATTAATTAATTGAATAATTTAATTTAATTGATTAATTAAATTAATTGATTGGCCTTAACTAATTTTAAGCCTAAGTTCAATGGTTGTGTTTGATGCAATTAAGCCTAATAGAAATTGAAAGATATAAAAATCAAATTCTAGAAGAAAAAAGAATTTTGATTGTTGGAAGAGTATATGATACTATCCATAATAGTCGTTGATGTACAATGAAATTATCTTAAGAAGATGAATAAGGAGTCCCATTTGGATGGAAAAGAGGGAGTATACAGACCGTGTCCCTCGGGATGAAAATTACAAGAAAAATACACAGTTGTGTATGTAAAATAGGTCCAAAAATAGCCCCCAAAAATCGTCCACTCCCTCTCCCATATTGTGTGATTTTTGTGTTTTTTTTTTCTTCTTCTTAAATAAAAGAATCCTATACTCATCAACAAATTATTTGTGATATTGTTGCCAAACCTTTATAAACTATTTTCTTTATAAACTATTTTCTTAATTAAAAATTATCTCGAGCCATTTCCCACGAAGGAGTTATAAGTATGTAATTGTCAATAAAAATTCTAAATTTTAACAAAAGTAGATTGAGAACAATTTAGATCATTTCATAATTAAATTTTGCATGCTCAATCAATCACCATAACAATGGAGATACATAAGACTAAATAATTATTATTATTTATATTTTAAAAAACTTAAAAATCTGTTGCACCACATTTCTTAAAATCAATGTGAACCCAACAATTTTTTCAACAAAAGATGAGAACAATGTAAAGAAATTATGTTTTCTAGAATTAAATTGACAGCAAATTTCGTGGTCAGGGACTAGATTCTCAAAAGGAATTCAGGCGTGGCACAAAATTAGTTAGTATTGATATGGTATTATTTATATTTTCTTGAATTAAATTGACACCAAAATTCATAGTCAGGGATTAGATTATTTAAAAAAAATTCAGGTTTCTATCTCTGGTTCGGTTAATCTGTTCAGATAAAAGTCGGATGTTAAAGGTGTCTTCACTCGGGTATGAGTTTTGGGCTCGAAAAGTTCCACCTAACATCCGGCCCAAAACCCAAATCGAAAATCAAAATAGTAAAATAGATTCTCAGAAAAAAAAAAAAAATGATTAAATTATCTCACAAAAATTCAGACTTCTATCTGAAAGAATCCGGTTCGGTTAATCTGCTTTGATAAGAGTTGGATTTTAAATGTCTTAAGTCGGAATTTACCCATTTCACCCGGGCGGATTTTGGACCCGGATAAAGTCCACCTGATATCCGGCCCGATACCCAAAATTGAAAATCGGAAAATTGGAAAATATATGCCTCTTACAGTATACACCTCACGCCGCATCCATCTTCTCAGCTCTCCATACCCTCGTTTTCTCTCTTCGATTCACCGGAGACAGCTTGTTGCCGACGCCGGACGCCGCACTTTCGCCGTCGATTCTTGTGAGAAGCAGTACGCCCCAACAGTTAGCACTCTTTCTCGGATAAAATCTGAATCCTGTTACAAAAAAGTGATATAGCGTGTCCAAATAGGGGAAACGAAACGGAGGAAAGTAGAAGCTCGATTTTTTCACTCGAGGTGCGTGGTTTGTTAAATAATTTAGCTCTTTGATTTTTTAATTGATTTGTGTATTTTGATTAATTTTTGTGGAGATATAAGCTAATTATGATGTTTGGGTTTTATTTTTGGTTTTTTAAGTTCTTGTGAAAATGGAATGGTCCGATTTGAAGCATAGCCATTTTTTTTGTGTTTGCATGTTATTGTTTGTGGAATGGTGAGGCAACTGATGTGGTAACTCAGCTAAATTTAAAGGTTAATAATGTTTTTTTTTTCTTCTTAAATAGTGTTAGTGTTATATTGATCTTGATGATGATTCTGGTCCACGATTATTAATTTCTGATAAATGTAGGAAGAATAAAATTTGGCAAACTTGTGATAAAATTTGAGTCAATTTGGAAGTATTTGCTTTTCTGTTACTTGGAGGAAAAAAAAAATCTATCAATTTGTTTGACTGAAAGATTTAAGGATGCAAAACCCAGGTTAATGTAGCATCAATAGACAGGAGATGCCTACTCACCTAAAACTAGTAGAGTATATGGAGGTGCAAGCCCAAATTGTTAATCTAGTATATCAATTTCGAAGTTCAAACCTGGAGTCGAAATCTAGCTTACTCCAAAACAGCTGATGTACAGTTTGATGTGTCTATGCATTAAAAGAATCAAGAGCATTGATAGAATCATTGAATACACATAATGGTTTGGGTTTGGAGGTTGGGGGGTGGGGAAAGTTATGGATGGATAAAGTTAGGGTTTTGGAGAGAGAAAACTCTGGATCAGATACTCTTCCATCCCTTTTTGAATTGCTTTTAAGCATTGAGGTTCTTTATCTTTTTGCAAATTTATTCATCTGGACATGCATTTGCTTGTACATCAGCTTACTATCATGAATTAAGCTAGGGTTGAATTCAAGGTTTTGGATTTTGGTAAATAGTAATTAGATTTTTCGTTATAAATTTGAATTACTGCTCAGAACTACGTGTGCTAGACTAGTGTCTACATGACTTGATTTTTCGTATATATAGATTGCTAGGTAGATAGATATGATATTAACCTGTATGGAGCACACCCTTAACTACTTCTCCTGTGCTCCATATATATACGTTTATACATGCAGAATCTGAAGGGTATATGTGTCTTTATTTGTTTGTTGCATGCAAAAATCAGTTTTTCTTGAAGATTCAATGATTACATAGTTGTTTCTTATATCTATCTATATCAAAGCATTTTAATGTGTAGACATTTAACTTATATAAGTGAATTCTCTTGACTGGAAAAGTCAAGGCTTTGTTTGGTTTTGTTTTTTGTGTTATCGGAGAATGTGTTTTGAGATAATGTATTGGTGAATGTGTGTATTAGGAGGAAAATGTTTTGGAAAATGTGATGTATGTTTGGTTTTATTCTGGGAGAATAAATTGAGAATGAAAATGGGTAGAAAAAATGATACCAAACATAGCCCAAATGATTTTCACATAAAAGCAACTTGTTCATTTTTACCTTTGGTTTTACCTTAGAGCTAACTGCTTTAAAGTTTGGATTGTGGAATAACATTAAATTTTTACTGCTGAAGGCAAATAGTTGTTTTGAATTTAAAAAAAATATTTCAATGCCATTTTATATATTCTAAAACGAGGACTTCCCTTTCTACTTTCTAGATCATTGAAACTACATATGAAAGAAAAAAAAATCATGTTTTATGGTTACTAACAGCATTATATGTATATGTAGGTAATAGCCCCTGATGGCTGTTGAGGCATGTGACGAACAGAAGTTGATGGATGATATGGATGAGGATGATGAACCATTAGTTTTCAAAAGGAGTAGCTCTTCTGCAAAGCAAAACCAATCAAACTTGGAAACTAAGAAATCATTATCTCAGAAGCATGATCGACAATTAGGGAGGCCAGCACCAGATGTACGATCTCAGAATGGTCAAAGTACCATGGTTCAAAAGAGTAAGACGGTCCCTTCTTCCAAGACACCACCTGTTAGATCTCCTCTGGCTAGCCTGAAATCATCTAATTCCTCCGCCAAGGCGTTGGCAGTTAAGTCTTCTGAGGTGAATTTAAAACCTTCTACTTCGGTGACAGATGAGTCAAATTCTGTTAAGCACCAGATTAAAGATGAGAAGCCATCGACTAAAGCCACTGGAGAACCGAATGAGGACTCAGAGGATTCTGAAGATGATAAACCACTTAGTGCTAGGCTTCCGGCTGGCTTGCCAAAGGTGAACTCTAACCATGCCAAAAAAGGTCCTAATACTTCAACTTTTGGTCAAAAGCCTAAGATCCCCAAACCTGAAGATTCAGATGATGAAATACCATTGTCATCTAAGTTTCAAGTTAAGTCTAATGCTGGGGAATCCACCTACAGATCTTCTAATTCTGGTGAGAGAAAACCTTTATTGTCCAAATATGACCAAAATGGCTCAGCCTCAACAGAAAGGAAACCTTCAACTATTTTAAAGAAGAGACCTGGAGATGGTGTAAAATCTGCAGATGAATCTTATTTAAAAAAGCCTAAGCTTTCTGATGCATCTACACCTCACAAAAAAAAAGAAGCATCCATTAAAGCTGAAATGAGGGAAGAAGATGATGAGGATCATGTTCCTATATCACAGAGAATGAAGAAGCCGACTTCTTCAGACAAGAAATCATCATCTGTGAAAAACATGACTAAACCTATATCCGCGTTATCAAAGAAGACGAATAAGAAATCGAAGATGGTTATGAAAAGCTCAAAGTATTCTAAGTCATCGAAGGTTCCTCCAAGCTCTGGTGAAGGGCAGAAGTGGACTACTTTGGTTCACAATGGTGTGATTTTTCCGCCTCCGTACAAGCCTCATGGGGTTAAGATGCTCTACAAGGGCAAGCCTGTTGACTTAACCCCAGAACAGGAAGAGGTGCCTCTACGCCCACCCTTTCTCTCTTCTGTCTCTCTTTCTCTCTCTCACACACACATTCACTGCACATATACTTGCAAGTTTCGTTGTTAATTCATTTAGTCAGAATCCTTATTTCTAAAGTTGTTCTTGGTTACTTAGAACCACATCATTTTTTTCCCTCTCGTTTTGGCAGGTGGCAACAATGTATGCAGTGATGCTTGATACTGATTACATGAATAAGCCTAAGTTCAAAGAGAACTTCATGACTGACTGGCGGAAGATACTGGGAAAGAATCACATTATTCAGAGCTTGGAACACTGTGATTTCACTCCTATATATGAATGGCATCAGAAAGAAAAGGAGAAAAAGAAACAGATGACTACTGAGGTACATTGCCAATAATTCTCAAATGCTTTTTGTATGTAGTGGTGATGATGTTGAGCATTGATCTGATTCCATGTGTTTCCTCCTTGTTTGATAATTTTTCTAATATGCTATAAACTTTGCCATCACAAACAGTTAATATGCTCACATGTTACTTGTTTCCTAATGAAACTGGTTTGTTAACATATTATGTTCTTCATTAGTTTTTGTTCTCAGTTTAGTTGAAGTTTTGTGGGAAGATTTTTGGTGAATAAGTTTGCTACTGTCTTAATGAAATAATGCTTCAGTCATTTTCAGTCATGTTGAAGTGGATGAACTAAACACTACATAGGACTTTTGTGCTGCCTTTTAACTAAATAACTATAGGATAACAAAATCAGATAAGTGATTTATGCTTGGTGTTGGTCCCTTGTCAGTTTTCTGCATATCGTAAATGTGAGCATTTGGGGGAAAATATTGATTGTGTTTGGACAAACACCTTCAACTAGATACTTGGCGCTATGAGTGACATGATGTGTAATCTTGGAATGTGTGATAATAATCTTATTCATGTAGAGTTGTTACTTTGTTTTACAAGGCAGCTTTCCAGGTTAATTACATGTTTTAAGAGAAATCACACATGTGATGTAATTCTTATGCCTTTTACTGTGAGTTACACCTGGATAAAAGTGGTGATTCATATATGTTACAAACATGATTACAATTAGAACAATATTACCAATATGATATTAGAGTGATTTTGGTCGTTATAATTGCAATATGTAAATGCAAAGAACGACCCTTTTGGTGATGCCTTTAACTGTATTTTTGCTTATGTGTTCACTTTATCAATGCTTTATTGGTGAGTGTTGGCCATAGAAGCAGATAAACCTTTTATTCGCTAGTTTTTTATGGGTAGATCAAACAATAGCGATATGTTTTCACTGAAAACAAAATCATCTCTGTGGTTAAGTGTATTGCCTAAGGGCTCCTTGTGAGGAATTGAAATCTAAATTACTTCCTCATAAGTACATAGCTTTCTTAGCTTTATTTTTTCTTTTTCTTTGGGCAGGAGAAGAAAGCTTTAAAAGAGGAGAAACTGAAGCAAGAGGAAAAGTATATGTGGGCCATCGTTAATGGTGTGAAAGAGAAGGTGTGATTTTCAACTTGATCAACACTTTTTTTTCAGGTTTCCCACTTTATTTAATATTAAATATTGAAAAAGAAAGCATAAGGAGTTTGTTCCTACCGCTTATAGTATCGTCGTCAAACTTTTGAAAGACCACTTTTGAAAGACAAAATAAGAAATATGATTGTACAACATATTGTTGCTTTAGATACACCCTAGACCTGTGCAGGTTTAGATACCCATCTTATATTTGTTCTTTGTGGGTATTGTGTATAGTGCTAACAATGACTTAATCTTGGTAGAAGTTGCTTTGCAACCCATGCAACCATTTTTTGCTGCGGAGTGGAACCATCTTGATGATATTTTACCTCTTTGTCAACGTTGTTGAGCTACTGACTAGAAAAACAATGTTTGAATTATTTCCACACCATGTGTTTCAATGGACTCTTGTGTCAATTGACACGGCTTTTTTTTTTTCGGAATATTTATTGTGTAAAAGTATGGATTATCTGTAGGACAGTAAATTGAAGTCGGTTATTTTCGATATTAATATTATGAAATGCAGCTTCTGCATTTTCATTATCATTTTCTCTAAGAATTTACAGTGCTTTATTACATTAGTGCTTCGGCTATAGCTTGTAAGGACAAGATTAATTTTCTGCATTATTTGCTCATTTTTCTCTGAGGAAGCTGACTGTGATGCCATTTCCAGGTTGGAAACTTCAGAGTTGAACCACCTGGGTTGTTCAGAGGCCGCGGCGAACACCCAAAGGTGTATTTAAATTTTTCCTTCTAGCAATAAAACATTAATCATTATTGACTATTTCTTGTATGTTCAGTCTCAGGATAGAGTAGCATTTAGGTTTCTAGTGATTAAATACTGTTAATTGTCAATGCAGATGGGGAAGCTGAAAAAACGAATACGTCCAAGTGACATCACTATAAATATTGGAAAGGGTGCTCCAATTCCTGAGTGTCCTATCCCTGGTGAAAGGTTCTGCCTCATAATCTTAATTTGCTTTTCAAAACCAGGATAACTCCTTTTTCTCAAAGAACAATAAAGAATAACTAGTGTTTTTCTGATTCAAATGTAAACTATGTTTGGCAGCTGGAAAGAAATAAGGCATGACAATACAGTGACATGGTTGGCATATTGGAATGATCCCATTAATCCAAAGGAATTCAAATATGTATTTCTGGCAGCAAGCAGTACCTTGAAAGGACAAAGTGACAAAGAGAAATATGAGAAAGCCAGGCTCTTAAAGGTTATTGAGATAGAATCGACCAATAAAAGCCTTACCTGTCATTTGTATTTGCGTTGAAGGTTGATGGACTAATTAGTAACATCTTATGCTTTTTAAATGAAGGACTATATACTAGGTATCCGAGCTGCATATACCAAGGATTTTGCAAGTAAAGATCCTGCGAAGAAGCAGATAGCAGTTGCAACCTATCTTATTGACAAACTAGCTCTTAGGGCAGGCAATGAGAAGGTATAAAATGCATCAGTTTTTCGGTTATCTTGCAATTTTGAAATTTCTTGAGTATGTCATAATGACCATTATTCTGTTCTTTGCTGAGTTAAAGTCTTATTTCATAAAGCCAATCTTTTTTCAAATATTCATATCCATCATGAGTTACATGAATATTCAGCTTTTTAAAGTCTTTTTCATGTTATAGGATGATGATGAGGCTGATACAGTTGGTTGCTGCACATTAAAAGTTGAAAATGTGGAACCAGTGCCTCCAAATATCTTGAAGGTCCAGTGACTTCATGTTTCATATAAATATTTCAGATTCACTTTGCTGTATGCTTTCCTTGATTAGATTCACCAGTTTGATAACTGGTGAGCAAAATTGATTTCATAAGATGAACATCTCCTCTAAAAGTACTCCAAGAAGTTGAGGTTTTCGAAGGAAGTCAGATACTTTGACCATGCAACATCCCCACTATAACTGCATCTTTTAAGACAATAACGAATGCATTTCTCTTTCTCTTTGCAGTTTGATTTCCTCGGTAAAGATTCTATAAGGTATCAAAATGAAGTCGAGGTTGAAACTCCTGTGTTCAAGGCAATCCAACAGTTTCGAAGTGGTCAGTAAATGGTCTGCTGTCCTAGTATGCATGCCACTCTAGTTTGTTATTGGTGCTTTTTAACGTATAGATTGTATTATGTCCAGGGAAAAAGGGTGGTGACGATATATTTGACAGACTTGATACTAGTAAACTAAATGCTCATTTAAAGGAACTGATGCCCGGTCTCACAGCTAAAGTCTTCCGTACATACAACGCATCTATTACGTTGGATGAGATGGTAAGATGCAACTTGAGACTCCTTGCCTTGAAATTTGTGTTTATTAATGTCACCAACTGCTCTATTTTTCGCACCGGTGGGATATGTGAGGTAATAAGTATGGTAATGAAAAATTTGAGGCGAGATAACTTCTGCTTCCCCCACTCGTGCTGTGGGGATGGGAATGGGTCTGGAGTGAAGTCAGAGCAAATTAGGTTGTTCAAGTGTGCTAAAAGAGAATACTAGCGACTGTACAAATATGCCAAAAGTCAAAATCATTATATGATTCTTGAGTCCTTTAAAATGGTACTGGAGATGGTTAGTATTTTCTTGAAGAAGTTATTACTTACCAGTAAGTTACTAATATTTGATTTTCTGCTGCTTTATTGGAAACTTTAACATATTTCTTAATCAACTTTCAATTGATTAAGGCTGCCTGCCAGTGGCTTGGGGACCTTTTTGGCTTTGCTTTGACCTGATTATAAACCAATTATGATGACTAAAATATATAAGCTATTCTTGAACTTTTTCAGCTTACAACCTGTTCTTGTTTTAGTAGCCAGCTATCTCATTCGTTTTTAAAATGATTAATGAATAGTGATTACATCAGCTAAATAATCTGCAATCACTGCCTTACTCTTTGTTATCATGGAGCACATAGTGTTTATGATTTGATTCATGACAGTGATGCCTCCTCATATTTACCAAAGAAGTTTGCTCGAATTCAAGCATAGTGAAACCTCAGCGTACCCTGGTTTCTAATATTGAATTATTGCCTGCCTTGAAAAATCATGTCAAAGTATACTTCTCTTTACTATGCCTAAATTTGTTGGCTCCTGTGACAGTTGAGCAGGGAGACAAAAGGTGGAGATGTTGCTGAGAAAGTTGTTGTTTATCAACATGCAAACAAGGAGGTAAAGGCTGTCAATGTCTAATGATCTACATTTTTCTGAGTTTTTGTTCAGAGGTCTAATATTTCTGCATTTCTCCCTTAGGTTGCAATCATTTGTAATCATCAACGTACTGTCTCAAAGTCCCACAGTGCCCAGATGTTACGCTTGAATGAAAAGATAGAAGAACTAAAGGTAGTGACCTAAATCTATTTACTATTACTGAAATGTTATCCAAGAAAAATCAGAAGCAGATTTGAGGATGAACTACTGAAGCTGGTTTTGGTGGAAGAAAAAGGCTTTCTTACCTGGTTATACACAGCAGACCTTCTGAAACCACCTGACTCTATTTCTGTTGGCTGATGCATTACTGTCATGATGTATTGGTTGCTTCCTGTTTAGAGATTTCATTTTTTTTTTCTTCAAAAAAACCTTAATTTCTTTTCTGTTTGGTTGTTAGCATGCCTTAACCTTTTTAAACTTCTTTTAGGGTGTCTTGGAAGAATTGCAGACAGATTTGGCTAGGGCAAAGAAAGGGAAGCCCCCACTGAAGAATGCTGATGGGAAACCAAAGAGAAATTTGAATCCTGACGCGTAAGTAACACTCTTTTTAATGGTGAGTTATCCGGTATCGTTATCATGTAGCTGATGGTGACAATGTTGTGCAGGTTAGAGAAAAAGATAGCTCAAACCAATGCAAAGATTGAAAAAATGGAACGAGATAAGGAGACAAAAGAGGATTTGAAAACTGTAGCACTTGGTACGTCGAAGATCAACTACCTTGATCCTAGGATCACAGTTGCATGGTGCAAACGCCATGAAGTTCCTATTGAAAAGGTGAGGGTTTGTTCCCCTCTCAATATTTTGTGAATTTAGGAGGAATATTTGTATATTTGGATGGGGTAGATATTATATATGTAATGGCTTTTGTCTTGCTGGGCTAGCTTCATTGATAAATTGACTCTTTTTTTTTATGTATATATAGTTTTTGGTGGAATTGAACTTGACTCTTTCTGAATGATGATGCTTCTCTCATGCAGATTTTCAACAAGTCTCTTCTGGCGAAATTTGCCTGGGCAATGGATGTTGATCCTGGTTTCAGATTCTAATATTTTTGGTGGTAGTCATAGCACAGTGCATAATCTCCACCAACCCCTAAAGAAAGAGCGAAGCCAAAAAATCTGAACGGGAGTAAAGCAGAAACAGTTTAATTTGTTTATTCCTGCCGAAAATTCTTATTGAATTGTACGATCTCAATGAAATTGCGGGGTGATTCCCCCCATCTTTGAGTTAATTTTGATCGTTGAATGTGAAAAATTTCCTCGTCATTTGCGGGCAGGTGTTTGATCTCTTTCAGCTAAGTGTTTGACATGAGGTTATTGTGTTTCCTATTTGATTATTCTCAGTGATGAGAGAATGTTAAACTTGGATTTAGGATCAAAAAGTTCTTTGTTTAGTTGATTTGTCTAGGCTACTATGAGAATTCAAAAAATACAAGAATGGAATACTTTGACTGAGGGAAAGAAAAAGATGCTCCAGGTACATGGGAATTGGGAATCATTGTAACACTTCGATTATGTCTACACCACGTCTGGACTAGAACTTTGTTACCATGAAACACCGGGTCTGGACTAGAACTTTTCATACGATAATTTTTGGTAAGAGATGATGTATTAGACCCAAAAAAGAGTTTGAAAGATTAGTTCTGCAGTTTTCTCCTCTTGTGCAATTAGTGTAATCTTTGTTCTAAAAGTCAAAATGGGTGTGGGTTCATCATAAGACGAAAAAAATTATAGTTTCAATTAATTTTTGTAGCCATCTTAAGGTTGTATCTTCTAGTTTGGGTGCATGATAAAGAAACTAATTTAGTGGTAAAAAATCTTTAGAAATTTGCATCTGCAGGAACATATTTTTTCTTTGGTATTCATGTAATGATGTGCAAAACTAAATTTCTTGTACAAATTCTATGTTGAATATCACAATAAATATTCAATTGTAAGATATTACAACACAAGGGATAATAGTTTAAGATATGATCAAGATAGACAATAAAGGTTGAAATTTTCAGGCATACGAACAGATTGATATTGTTCTGACTGTGCACAAATCTCAAACATTATTTTAAATTTGATAAAAATTAAAATCATATTTGAACAATACTTGATCGACTTAACTCAATTCTCTACCTCTAATTAGACTTATTAGGAGCCCATTTGGACGTCTCCTAATACTGTAAATCTTACCTTTGAATTCCCTTTTTAGGTAGACAAGTGTACAACAAAAGTAAATTTTACATAAAACTGAAATCTGGATAACTAATTAATTTTGAATTTCAGATAATCATATTCGTATAATCTACATGATTTTCATTTTTATCCCCTTAAAATTTTTATTTTCTCGTCATCCTCTTATATTGCCTTTCAACAGTTGTATTTATTATTTTCTCATTTAAAATTGAGTGATCAAGTCTTCCACCTCTTTATGATCGGTGATAGATGTGACGAAAAATCACCACATGAAAAGAAAGAAAGTATCAATAGGCTACCCCGATTGGGTTGGTGGGAAGAAGAAAAGGACTTCTTTCTTTTGGGCACATATAGAAAAGATACTTTTAATACTTTTTTTTTAACAGTATGAAAAAAAAATATAATGTATTATTATTATTTTTTTTTTTTTGAGAAACGATTATTACATTATTAAGTTAAGATATCAACAATACTTAATTCAATATAACTATTAATAATTAATTAATTAATTAATATAAAGAATGGGATAACTAACTCACGTAAATGAACAAACACCCACAAACTGATGGGATGTAAGCCGAAAATCATAGAACCTTATTTACAAAGCTATTTTTTATGATTAATACAATATTTAAGAATAATGTTATATACCAGTATCATCGCACACACTATCACTAATTTATCAATTATTTTTATTTTTACATAATTATTGATTAAATATACTTTGACGCATCAATATTAGACGAATACGGAATACAATAATGTATATAAAATGGCCAGAAAAAAAAAGATGTAAATTGTTTCCTCTATCTAAAATTGAAATATCTATACTTGTGTTTAATATTCTTTTATGGAAAAAAGTCCTCTTCCATAAGATGAAGTTTATACACAGACTGCCGACGAATTGATCAGTCAACCAGTACAGAAACAATCTCTGTCTCATACGTATATATATATATATTATGTATCTATCTTAGGGGAGCATAAGGGCATAGGGGAATTAATAGGTCATTGTAGCCTTTTCACATGGTGAATTGATTGCCCTAATAATTATTAACACTTTTTCAAGATTTGCGGCTCTGGAAAGTTGTGAGGAAAGTTCGTTGAAATTGGAATAACCAAACAAGAGGAATATGGACCATCACAAACCTACTTAAAAGTTCAGTTTCATTCTCATATGCACAAAACATCATGATTTTTTGTATTCAATAATACACTTACTACTATGAAGAAAAAAAAGATAAAAATGTCGGTATATATATATATATATATAAATTGTATTCTTAGTTATTGATATGATGATTGTAGTAAACAACTGAAATCATATCTCAACTTATAATACTTTGTCCCGCCACAATATTGTAAGTTCATTTCAAATCGAATGTGAAAATTTGATTGTTTTTATTTTTAACAAAATTGATTGATAATTAATAGTGCTACTAAATTATTTTAAGTGGTAAGATACTTATGTTAAGAAAAATAAAGAAATAACACTCTATATGGAAACTCCCAAAAAAAAAATAATAAATAAAAAAAGGGAGACATAAATTTGAAGCAAAAAATCTTAGTGAACAAAGGGGAAATTATGCAATTCTTGGATGTAATCAATGTGTGTCTGCCACTATGTTACTTGAAATTTTATGCCAGTGCATGTCTTTATGAGGACAAATATTTGCATCATATTTTCTAACACTACCCAAAAGTGCGTAATGCCAAAACTATCTATTCTTGAACAGTAGAGCGTTATTATGGTCAATTAAGCTATCGGTAAAAAAAAAAAAATTTAAAAATTAAAAAATAGTGAATAAAAATTGAATATTGTTAAATCTGTAGATTTTACTGGTAATAGTTAAATAATTAAAGCCTGATCTTGGGGACCCATATGTGCTTCTGATTCGATTCTTGAAAGAAAAGAGCCATACAAAGAGAGTGACAAAATGTCATGTTCATAAATATCTTATATTTTATTAATTTATTCAATTATTTTTTTAATTATTTTGATGTTATAAACTTTAAACTTTAAACTTTAAACTTAATAAATATGTCAATACTTATTATCGGTTTTTCTTAAAGAAATTAACTAAATTATATAATATGTTACATCAAAAGTAATACTCAAATTGAGTGATCAATATCAACTGAATATTCAATTTTGGATGGAGATAATATTTATTTGAAAGTTAATTAATTTTTATCTTTGTTTTTAATCTTTTCTAATGAAAATTGCATGAAAGAATATGTCGTTTCAAAGTGTTTAGACAAAAATTGATGAATGTGAATGTGGGGTATGGATTAGAGTGTTAATTTAACTAACTTTTGAATGATTGTAGGACTAAATCTTATGAAGCATAAAGGGGAATGTGAGAGGGTGTTCTTGTAATATCAAACATGAAAATAGAAAGAGACAGAAGTAAAAAAAACAAAATAATGAATTATTGGGGCACCGTGAGTTTAAGAAAATGTGTGACTAAACTTATTTAAAATAATTTATATCTATAAAATATTTTTTGAACTTATATGATTGCTAGATTTTATTTTAAAAGTAAAGTTTTAAAATTATTTGGATAAAATAAAATTATAAAATTTATAAGATGCTATATAATTTTATAATTAATATACTTAAAATTAAATGAACTTGTTAAAATTTTAAAATTAAATCAGAAACTTCTTTTTTTTTTTAAAGTAATTTATGAGATCCTAACATCTTACTTTAGTAGCTTGTAAACTCATTTAAAAAATAATAATAAAGTAAAATACTTTACTATATTTTATAAGTTCACTCAAACACGTTCTAAAAATTAATATAATTAACTATGTACTTGTCATGATCCATTACTCTTGAAAGCTTAGATAAATTAAGCAACACACTTGTTCTATTCAAGAATTTTTCATTAAACTTATGATTTTGAAAACGTGTAACATTGTATATGACATGACACATATCATCTCACTTTATCAAATCTCAATTAATCTAAAGATTGACACGGAAAATCAAGTCTTACTACAATATTACGACAGATGTGCTAAAAACTTTATTAGATTGTCCCTTGGAACATTATGTTGATTTGATGTTTATGTTAAGCATTTAATCTTGTTCAACCAAATAAAGGATTTCTTGCGTAACTCTGATTTTATCCATAATTAGTGATGGTAAAATAGTTTATTAAAAGATCTTGTAAGTTTTTATAATGTTTTTAGAGTTTACACGCTAGACCTTTTTCTAAAAATTAAACACTTGAAGTTTTCCAATAAAATAAAATCATAGAGTTTATAAGATGTTAATAATAAAAAATTTATAATTAATTTGGTTAATATTATAAAAGTTTATTAAGATATTAAACATAACTTAAAAAAAAATTATTATTTTTTAAAAAGAATATATAAAATCATGATATCTTATTTTTGAAATTTATAAACTCATCTCTAAAAATTTTACTAAATATTTCAGAGCATCTATAAGCTATCGAATATTTTATAAGATATTTTAAGAAGCTTATAAATAAAGGTATTGGGTTAAACTTATACTCTAAGGACTTGAAAGTTTATAAGATATACGTTATTAAAATTGGGTTACCAATCTATTTGGATAAAATAATAACAATCTTGTAACTTAGAATGAAAAGAAAATAACTGAAGAGTTATTAGATCATGATAACAATTTGGGATTGTTTTTATTTTGTTAAGAAACTTATTTTGGGAGCTCATCATCTCATATCTTATTTTTTTTAAAAAAAAATATTCCACAACATCTTACATCTTAGCAAACATCCTCTTAAATGGTGAAAATAATCTAGTAAGTTAGTAACTAGTATGAATATGTTTAGTTAATTGAGGTGAAAGGTCCATTTAAGATGGGAGACGGCAACTAACGAAAAGATTTTTCAATGAAAATTTTACCTGAAAATATCAATAGAGGACAAAATACTACAATAAATATAAATTTAATATGTGAAGTATTTTTAAATTATTTTAGGGTGATATATGTATCAAAATGATAAAATTTAGAGTGAGGAGAGATGTGAAGTGCCATTTACCCTGGTTGTAATAAACTTGCCATTTGACTAACTCTCAATTAGAAGAGTTTTAAATTTTTTACTACTTATACCATGTCTTTTTTTTGTTTTTTTTCTGGTAGTGAGAATTTTTCACTCTTGCTTTTAACTAAGACCATTAACTAGTAGCGCACAAATTATATTCCATATTCGATTTTGCTATACCTATTTAATCATATGCTAAATATAACTATTCTATTTGAAATTTATCACTTTTAATTTATAACTTTTTTAAAATCTCAAATTAAGATTTCATTTTTAGAAATTATTTTTTCAAAACTATCACCGGTAGGGGTATGGGGTTCGAGACGGAGAAAGATTAAGATATTGTACCTGTTTACTAACTCTCAATAATTTTTCATTTATATTTTTACTGACTTCATTTGTATCCACTAACTTTCAACAATCATTTTTAAATATAATAGTACAAAAATGTATAAAACTTACACCTTTTTTCATAATTTTGTATTGAATCAAATTGAAAACAGAGTTTGGGGACAGTGGGTGTAACAGTCAACACAAATATATTATAAAGATTCGAAGATATAAAACATCCTGTCAATTGCAATGACAGCTATAACAGAAGAAAAAGGCGTTCATGGAGGTCTAGCTCTTGCAATTTTCTTCACCATAGGCAAATCATTCATGTAATGAATAAAGGTGTGGAAAAATCAAAAGAATGAAGCCGGTAAGAGAACATAAATCTCACACTTTTGAGATGCCTAAGCAGACTGCCCCCCCCCCCCCCCCCCCAGCCCCTTATCATCAATACTTTTCTGCCGACGCAGCTGTAAATGACATTCAGTACATTCATAAGCCGTATAAATATATACATATATATGTATGTGTGTGTGTGTGTGTATATATGCATGTGTGCGTGGGTGGTGGGTGGTGGGCGGTGGGGTTTGTGGAAAAGCCAAGATTTGGCAGCTTTCATCACATCTCCTTTTTATCTCCTCTTTCCAACGTTGAAAATGAAAACCCTGTGTAGATAATGTTCTATGTTAGTGTATGGGTGTGGTGGTGGTGAGGAGCAGAGGGGCCTCCACATGAGATTGTTTGCGGCTTATGCGGAGTGTAGGACAGGCATATCATGCCCCGCACCATTTGATAATTGGAGGGAGAGAGTCAATTCAATTCCACGTTTGCCAATTTTCTTGACCAATCGCCTTTCCATGTATCATCATCACTCATCAACTTCATATATATATTTGGTGGTCGGAGACACTAACAACGATAACAAGAAGAACCAAGGTCATTTGATGAAATGACATCTTAACAACCCAAGATGATGATAGGTTCTGTGAAATGTACACAAGAATTGATGTCTGATTTGACTCATTTCTTCCCTATAAAGGTTACCTATACCTATTATAACTTATTTATAATAGTAATTTGCAAGTATTTATTTACATTTTGGGTGGGCTTCAATGCTTTATCAGTAATAGTTACTATTCTAGCCTTATATGTCAATTTTTAAAATTATAAATAGATTTTGAATGATTTTAAATTTGTTCCGTCCTCTTTAATTTTTTTTATTTTAATTTATATATATATTTATATCTTAAAAGTCTTGGTGAGGCGGGTATCAGATTTTGACCGCTGGGTTTGAGTCGTTAAAATCTTGACGAGACGAGTTTTGAATTTTGACAAATTCATTCTATTATCATCCCTAATTTACTTTAAATACCTTACCTGGACTGCAAGGCCTCTTAAAAAGGTCGCATTGTGTAATAAAGTGCAAAACAATTCTTATGGAAAGGTATGAAGTAGTCTAAAATCCTTGCGTATTATTAGCATAATAGAAAACTAAATATGCTTGCAGTTAATCCAACACAATTTTTTTTAGTTTATTTCATTGTGAAAAGTTGTTCAACTCCAAGAGGAATTTCTATTGGATGAAAACAATGTAATGTGGATTTCAATTTGGGCTATAGCTAGGGCTTCGCTTCCATCTTATTTTGAATCCGATCGCATTAGGACCTAAAATTGATAATGATTAAAGATCCAAATATGAATTCTATCCACTTACACATATAAATAGATTCAAATTCAATTTTCATGTTCCAATTAAGATTTAGTCACAATAAATACATTTATTTATTTGTTAATGATTTTTAATAAATTATGTACTAAATGTTATTTCTCCTTTTTATAAGTAAACTTTTAATTAAAATTATTTCTTAAACTTAGCTAAATACGGTAATCAATGCTCATAAGTAATTTATGACAATATTTTATATTAATGAATAATTGCTTGCATTAAATAATTTGCTTATATTCTTTTTGATTTGGATCTCGGTCAAAATATTGTGGATTTGGCCGAATTCAGTTCATAAATGGATTAGATCACAATTTCTACTAGAAAAAATGAGTAACGATAAATATTTGTTGAATGTAATTGAGTATAATGATAATAATTAACTAGATTGATAAATTAATATATAGTTTCCCTCATAATTGTAATTGTACAGTTTTTTTCCCTCATAATTATAATCATAATGTTTTTTCCTTTGCTTTTTCAATGAATAAATTCGGTCAAATGGGTGTAGCGGCCCAAGTAGTTGGGGCCAAAACCTTGAGCCGGACCTAGCCCTACACACAGGCCTAGACCAAAACCCAACCTAGATCCAATTAGGATTTAAGTAGAGATTTATACCCGAATCCAATTAGGTTTATCGTTCATCGTGCCCTCGCTTCAGGCCCAACATGAGACCCAATGGGAGTTTCTTTTCTCTCTCTCTCTCTCTCTCTCTCTCTCTCTGACTCAAATTCTGGGCTTCTATCTTGGACGGTTGTCTGATTAGACCAACAGACGCCAGTTCCTAGTTCTAGGCCCAACAACTAGATCTAATGTGGCCAAGGTTTGGGTTAGGCCCAGTCCTGTAATCTTCCAGGCCTACACTATTCCACTATTGCTATTTTTAAAAAAGGCAACAAAATGGATGTTGTTCAACATTGTAAATTATCTCTTCAATTTGTCAAATGGTAGTTATATTTAACAATTAATAATTTTTTTTTATGATTTGTTTAAGAGGGTCCTTGCCTAGGTTTATTTCTCGCATCTTATGAAATATTTTTAAATTTTATTTTAAAAAATAAACTCATGGAATTTATTAGAGTTAATAATGACAATTATGTAATTTACATGGTCAAAATAATTTTTTTTGTTAAAATTCTAAAAAGAATAAATTCGGTCTCTTTATTTTTTCTAAACTAGCTTAGAACATCTTTTATATTTTTTGAACTTATAAACTAATCTTATAAAACATTTTTTTCAAACATTTAGAATATTTTATAAATATTAAGAAATTTATAAAATCAAGCCACGGTTTGAATATCAAGGTGACGTACAGTTATAAGATCCCTCCTTGAACAGATTTATTGTAGCCCATTGTAGGTATGTATGTATGTATGGATGGATGGATCTGATTGTTTTCTGGCTTATAAGGGTCTCCCGCGGTCAACCAAATGATTCTGCATGTGAATGACTATAAGTGGATTTTACCCTGTGGGTTTTCTCTCTCTTTTTCTTTTTCTTTTTCTTTTTATTTTTCTTTTCGATCAGTAATAGCATTAATTAAATTTTTTAAAAATTGGGGAAAGCCCTGTGCTGTCAGGGGCGGAATCAGAATTTTCAATTTAGGGGGTCGAGATTGAGATTTTCATAATAATTAATTATTAAAAGAAAAATAAAAAAAATACAAATATACTATTTTATAATTTTATAAAATAAAAGGATAAGAAAATAATACTTCACTCATATCACAATGCAAAAATCAATTAAGGATATTCAAATTTATAAAAAATTGATAAAAGCATAACTTATAAAATCTACCAAATCTCCAAAAATATACATATATCATTCAAGAATGTACAAATTGATGCTAAATAAAGTATATCTACTAGCCTATTTATTTAATCTAGACATCCTAAATTGTGGTCGACATTTTTTCATTACATCAAACTTATCAATGGTTGAGTCAATGCTAAAAGTTTGAGTAATTTCTTTCTCAATGTACATTAGTAATGAATTAGGCAAAAAGTTATCTTCCATCCTACTCCTCAATCTTGTTTTGACAAACTTCATAGATGAAAATGCACGCTCTGTTGTTACGGTGGAAATCGAAAGAGTCAGAATAAGTTTAATCAATATATCCACAAGATAGTAATTCATTGTATTCACTATCTTCGACAATACTTGACACAACTCTGAAAGTGTTGACACATTTTGAAAATGGATATTACGTCGAATAACAAGTTCAAAAAGCTCCAACTGATACTTTATATGCAATTTCTTTTGACTAGTGAAATCACTGGGATAAAACTTCTCAACAAGTTTGCAAATATCATTAATGTTGAGTGATTTATATCCATCTCTTGAATCCAAAGCTGAGCTGAGTTTGAGCAATTCTATTGCATTTTCATCAAATCGATAACTCATCTATTGTAATATAGAATCTATTGTCCCAGTAAATATATCAATTTGATAATGATGCTCCAAGGTAATAGGATTGCCCTTATGAAGCCGACATCAACTTGATCGACGAGGAGCATTCATATCTGGGACATCTATCTTATGTTTCTCACAAAAACTCTTCACTTTATCAAATAATTGATCCCATCCATTCTCTCTAAATTTCTGGACAAGTTCCTTTGTGTTAGCAACTACATCCATTGCATTCAAATATCCTGAGACTTGTATTGTAAAATTTTACAAAAATCATCTGTCATTTTCAGTAATTCAACCATAAAATGCATGATAAACACAAATTCAAATGATGCCGTTATGTCAAAAGCTTCATCAGCTGATGCTTTGGTAGATGAACTACTTTTGTCATTGATGATGTCACTTAAAACAAGAAGAATATGATCAAACATATCAAGTAAGCGAAGAAGAGACCTCAAGTAAGAGCCCCATCGTGTATCCCCTAGACATTGTACAGTCCCAATTTGATTTTTTCCTTTCCAGTTTCAATCTTGTTGGTGGAGGTCAATTCCGCAATTCGGATAGCATTAGCAATGTGCAGTTGATCATGCCGTTTAGAAGATGAATCCACTAAATTCGCAATAACAGTCAAGTGCGAAAAAATGCTTGATAGGTATATAATACTTTGAGTTGTTACTACTAATATTAATTGTAGACGATGAGCAAAGCAATGAACATAATATACATATGGGCACTCATTCAAAAAAAGAGCCTGTAAACCGTTCCACTCTCCTCGCATAGTACTAGCACCATCATACCATTGTTCTCGAATATTTTGTATGATAAGATTATTGCGAGAAAGGACACCAAAGATTTTTTTTTTCAAAGTAGAAGCTTTAGTATTCTCTATATGAACTACATCAAAGAACATCTCCCGAATACAACTTCTTTGTCTACAAATCTTAAAACAATGGCCATTTGCTTGGCTCATCTCTAGATTCATCCACAATAAAACAGTATTTTGTATCACCAATTTATTCTCTAATAAATCTTTGAATTCTACTCGCATAAAGTGATAAGATCTCTTTTTGAATTTGAGTAGAAGTATAAGAAGCATTTTGAGGAGCATTTTCCAAAATAATAATTCTCACCTCATCATTGTAAGAAGCCGTGTGTTTCATGATTTTTAAAAAATTGCCACGATTATGCGAGTCTAAACACTCATTATGGGCTCTAAAAGCTATACCTTGAAATGCACATAATCTTGCAACATCAATTGAAACTTTGAGTCGCAAGTGATTTGTAATAGCCAAGCATTACACTACTCACTTGACCAATATGATTCATGCATTACATCCTAATTTTATATGCTACTTGCATTTCTATTGACATTGCATAATTTATTTCATTTTATACGATATTCTTGAATATTAAACTTAATTCTGAAGATTTTGCATGGTATTAGTTATTGAATTTTCTAATCAAAGTAGTTGATTTTATATTGAAATAAGAAGAAAATGAGGTTGACCAATATTGAATATGGATGGGATATATTTGGAAGTGTTAAAAATGTTACTAATAAACTTATATGGTTTGATTCGATTTCATCCAGGTATTTCAAAAGTATATATAGGTAAATTGCATATTTGGGACACTGGACATAAGATACTATGATTGAAAGGTGATATTACAATATTCATTTATGTATAAGATTATATAATTTTTAATATAGATAATTATTCAAGAATCGGGTGACAATCGGGTAAGAAATTAAATGAATGGGTAGAAAATTAGCTTATGAATTATCTATGGGATCTTGTGGTAATTAAAATAGAATGCAATAAAATTAATGTATAGTAAGATACATCTGATTGAGGCTTGAAATATGGGTGAAATGTCAGATTTATACCACAACTTGTCACCTCATGCTTGCTACCAAGCTTAAGCAAACACCTCAAGTGTCACCTCAAACTTTCCTTTACTCTTAGCCATTTACCCACGACCCTCAACCAATTTTCAGTCATTTTCAGGGTTCAAACTCATGTCAAAATCTCTCTAAGCTAGTTCTAAGTGATTCCAAGTGATAGAAAAGCACAAAGAAAGCAAAAGAAAGTAGTAATCACGAGTAGAAGCTAAACTGGCATAGGTAAGGTTCATCTACTATTTTAATGATAATTTTTATATTATTTGAGGGTTTTGTAGTTTATTAAGATTATTATATTATTCATGATGAAGTTAGAGTTATTTATAGAGTTATTAAGCATAAAAGAATGATTTTGCAAACACATAGTAGAACCACTAAGGGGCAGAATCTGTGTATATGTTGATTTCAAGTTTATTGAGCTTGAAAATATGCAAGAAACCTTGGGTAAATTCTATATTTATCATCATGAACGTGTTTATATAGGAGTTAAGAATATGTATTTAGGTTTGGAGAGCTTATGAATTAAAATATGACGTGATAATTAAAGAAATGCTCAAAACTGTCTTCATCGAATTTCAGTTTATGTCCTATGTGAAGGGGATCCATTATTTTTGGTAAGACTATGACCTGTTTGTCTCTTTGTATATGTTATCTAAGTGTGGTGAAAATCTGGGAGTGGTTGAATACACTTAAGGGTGCCAAAACCATTAATGTCATGAAGTGCGCAAAATTATCATGGTAGGAAAAATCTGTTTTAGTATGCTGTGAAGGGAGCTAAACTTGGGATGCTATATCCGTGTATTTTAGTCATTATATGACATGGTTATATTATTTTTTATATTGGCTAAGTGTGATAAAAAATTGGGGAGTGAATGAATATGTGTAAGGGTATCAAAATTATCATGCAAATTAATGTGACAGCAAGAAAATGTGAAGTTGTGAATCTGTCCTATTTAGTTCATTAACATTTTCCAACATAGATGTAGTTAATTTGATCCTTAAATTTTAGGGGGATGTTATAAGAGTTAATATACATCAATTAAGTGAGGTTAATATACATTTAAGATGTAAAACAAAGGTGCGTAGAAGGTTGTATTTGGTTATAGTTTTTAAGTGGTAAGGTTGTTTAATTAAATTGAGATTCAAGATCTTTATACTACATTAGGTATAATGAACTTGTTAATTGAGGATGGTGATTGATATCTTGTATTTTTATAGATTGTTTCACATCTAGGGTTGTGGAGTAATACTTAAAAAACCTACAAGTAACACACAACCAATCAAAGGTAAATGAAAATTCATTTGCAACTACAATACATGGACATAGTATGTCTTGAAGCATTTATACCTAATGTGTTGATGATATTTAAATTGATTGGATGACAAGTATAGTATGTACCTTAAAAAATTTATGATTATTGAAACATGTTGAGAGCAAGATGACTTACATTTCATATTGAACATACTATTCATGAGCATTTATATGTGCATGCACGTTATATGAGTATAGTTGAGGTTCTTGCATACATGATATGATTTGAGACATGATTTTCAGAAGAAAAAGAATATTTTGGTTGGTCACTACTAGTGTACCGAGGCATGCGAGACGTGCTTATGTGATACTTTGGGGCGCCACGAGTGTTACTTCTCGAAGGATGATAGGGGTTGATAGGGTGTGTGTCTTTGGTGGTTACAAGATAGTGGACCACTTGACTGTACCCTTATTGACGCTGCTGGTAAAAAGACTTTTAGAGGATCATAGGAGTGGACCTTTGGTGATCCCAGGAGATGGCTCCCGAACTGTGTCAATCTGTTTATGGCCATGTAATTATTGATATTGTTGATAGCTATATCTGGTACATAGTAGGTAGTCCAAGGACCCAGTGATGGAAAATGATTTTGAATGAACTATTTTAGTTCAGGAGCTTGCATTCCTGGCATGATTTCATAGAGATGCATCGCATATATGTTAGATTATCTCTTCAACATGAATGATTTTTGCTTACTGGGCATTAACTCATGTAGTTCATGCATTGTAAATAAGCATGGTGATACCTGAAACTCTAAGGCTTATTAGGCTAGTTGTTGGAGCTCCTACAGGCTTTTGAGGATCATTGTACATGAATAACGACCTGCTGGGTTGTGTTGTGAGTATATTCTAATTTTTACAATCATTATTATTGTATAAATTGTTGTCTATATATAAGGGGTTATAAGAAGCAAAATGTCCTTACTTCTTCTGAAAGTATAGGCTATTATTTTGATTTTTGAGTCAATTATATTATAACTTTGGGATGTCACGTCCTATAAAACTCTTGAAATTTTATAGCAAATAAGTTTAAAAATAGCGTGACTATGATCGGTGTTTTGTTTTTTATATAAATGGTGATTTTTTTTCTAGATGCAGGGTTATATGTAAGAAAATATTTTTATTATTTTTCAAAGTGCTACAATTGACCAAACAATTATATATATACACATGTGCTACCTTGTCAAAATTATTGTTATATCAATATCTATATTTAGTGGTGGGGGTGTTACACGGTTCTTTGCAACTAACTCCACTGACTACTTATTAATAACCTTCTCAATATGTTGTAATGGGTTCATCAAATCATGACAATATTTCACAGCTATTTTGTGTGAAGAATTGAGACTATTTCCTTCATGGATTATAAAAGAATAATTTTTCCCATCATTCACTTTTTTCCAAGTTTGAAATCCATCAATGGTAAATGCATTTGCCCCGTAATGTGTAGACGGTTTAACAAAAAGATAACATGGAAGACAATATGCAGCATTTTTTGAAGAAGAATATTCCAATTAATTAGGAAATAGTTTGAACCAAGAAGATAAAACCTCTTGCCATGCTTGTCTACATATTTAGGGACTTTTCTAGGATGCTTTGATAAGGGCCAACAATTAGATAAACACGTCTAATTTCATCTCTTTTATCCACCAAATAATCCCATAAAGACTTACGTAATCTAGGATCCCGTTCAATATGAGGACAATTAGAACTTTGATCAATCTTTTGAACCTTTGTTGGAGAAAACTCTGGGATAGAATCTTGTATTTAGAAGCAATATTATCCAAATTGATTGAAGTTTTAAGATTAGGAAAACTAGCATTATCTTGAGAATTCCATTTCTTGAAGTAAGAATCAATTTTCTTGTTACCCATAGTGTGAACCTATATGAAAAATTATCAATTTTAAATTATGATAAATAATAAAGAAAAATTATTATACTAAATTATTTCACAAAATAATGTTCTTCAAACTTTTTTTAAAGAAATACAAAAGTAAATTGCACACATAATGAAAAAAAAAAACTTATTTAGGAGAAAAATTCAATCCAAATAACATCAACCAAACACTCAAATATTATTTAACAAAAGAACAATGAACATAAAATTAATAGAAAAGAAGAAAATAAGTTACCTTAGTACTTGTAGATGTGAAATGTTGAAAGAGGAAGAAAAAATAGAAGAATTTGAGAAGGGGAATGAAATAGAAAAATAGTAAACGGGAAGAATGAAAAAGAGGGGAGAAAGATGGATAAGAAATAAAAAAGCCCTAGTATAGAAGAGAAATTTCTAATAATATAAAAGGGCAAATTAGTCATTTTATATATATACATAATTTAAATGTATAAAAATTTGAGGGGGGCGGGTGCCACCCTCCGCCTCTGTGTGCTGCCGCATTATAGATTTCGTTTATTTTCCTAAGTCTCCCACACCAAGGCTTATTTAAAACATCTTATAAGCTCATACATCTTATAAGATGTGTTTGAAACTTATAAGATGTTAGATCTTATTTTAAAAATAAGTTGTTGAAGTGTTTGGATAAAATAAGATCATAGAGATTTAAGATGTTAGTAATGTCAATTTTGTAATTAAAACTATTAAAATTAAAGGAGTTTGTTAAAATAAGATCTTAATTTGAAAATAAGTTGGGGTGGAGGTACTTTTTTTTAAGAGGTTATAAGTTCTTAAACAACTTCGTTTTGGATCTTATAAGCTCTTTTAGAAAAAAATTATTAAACACTTTTTAAGAGTTTATAAGCTCTTAAACAACTTATAAGATGTTTTGAAGAGAAGCTCAGCCAAACACCCTCTATTTTATGAGGACATTAGAACCAAAATAAAACCGAGGCCATAAGTAAAATATTAGTTTTGAAAATAATGAAAAATGAGAGAACTTTATAACTTATTACCAACAAATTCTACTTGAGAAATTCTCCAATTTTCATATGTTAATTAGTTTTCAAGTGATACTTTTTCACCTTTATAATATGAAAAAAATCATTTAAAATAAAAAAAATTAATTTTTTCAAATATGAATTTCTTAATGAATAAATAGAATTTCTTTTTTTTTTTTTCTTTGTAGTTGTTTCGACTTTTAGCTTTAAGAAAAAAAGCAGCGAAACTCCTAAAACTCTGATTATCTTTTTACATACATGTTATAACGGTTGATCACGACTTCAAAATAAAGCTATATTAGCTCACAACGATCGTGATGTTCAATCCCATATATACTTACACGAGGAGATTAGGAAATGAGTTCACAATATAATGAACTCCTAAAACTAAAGCTTATGGGAGTGTATAATGTACTCTCTATAAAACTCATTAAAAAATCAACTCCTCAATCGCCTCTTATATTTATTGTCCGGGCTCACATTGACTTAGTAGAATTGGCCTTTTACTTGAAAAATTATACATATGGCCTCTTTTGTAATGTAATTATTTTTCGGGTAAATTACAAAACATCCTTTTGTATTTTAGCGAAAATATAAGAAATTCTATGTGCTAAGAAAGTAGCCTAAAAACCCGCCGTGTTAATATAAAATTTTGCGAAAAAACCCCCATTCCATTAAAGTTAATGAATTTATAGTGCATGCCCGATTTACTAAAGAAAAATAGTGAAATAACGATAAAATTTTAGCGACGATATATGCATTTCGTCGCTAAGATAATTGTTAGCGATGAAAATATTACATTTCATCGCTAACAATAAAAAAAACTTAATTCAATATTTTTTATCTAAACTTAGCTATGAAATAAGATATTGAGCTGCTAAGGTAAATCAATTTTTTTTACTTAGCGACGAAATTATTTCAGCTCATCGCTAACAGTAAAATAAAATTAATTCGAATTTTTTTATCTAAATTTAGCGACAAAATAAGCTATTTCGCCGCTAAGGTAAATTGATTTTATTTTACTTAGCCATGTTGGTGCAAAGCTGGATTGTGTTTTGGCAGCTTTTGACTGAATTCTTCATATGAATTGACCTATATACTCATATTTTGAGATATGCATGTATGAGTTAACTAGAATTACAAGAATGCTCTCTGGAGTTTTTAAATAGTAATTTTTTCCCTTCAAAATTTTTAATTGTTAATTAAGAAATAACTAGTGGAATTGATGTTTGTAAATTTAATTGTAATATTTCTAATTATAGAGTTTTACATATAATGTCTTTAGATATAAAATTTGAAAAAACTTAAAAACATACTTTTTTTATTTTTACAATAATGTTTTCGCTTCAATTCAATAAATGCTATGAAATTAAATTTTCATAAATTACAAATTTTAGATTTCATTAATATTAGAATTAGTGAAAAGCACAAAAAAATAAGAAAAATACAAGAAAATTATAGAAAAATTTAAAAAAATTACAAGAAAATTATGCAAAACTACAACAAAATTACAGAATATTAAAGAAAAGAAAATTATAGAATTAATACAGAGAAGTAATTAACAAGTGCAAGAAAAATACGAAAAACAATGTTCAACCATAACAACATAAAAGCAAACTAATGTTCAACCATAATAAGTATTATATTCATCCCAATCATCAACCAACAACCAAAATAAAAACATTGTTCAAACCACCAACACAAACAAATAACAAACATTACAATTCAAAATATTATTCAAAAGAAACCACAATTCAAAATATCATATCCTCATATATATAGGGGGTGTATGTAGTAGCATCAACATCTCTTCTTCTTCTCCAAAATTGAACAAACGACATGTCTTCTCCTAATACCGCTTTCCTTCAAACTGATATATTGAAGTGTCTGGGTGACTCTAAGCATAAGAAACCAATAAATATTAATACTCATCAATCATAAGATAAATAAGAAAATATTTGGATTTATTTTGGGTGTTTTGAGAAAAGTATTTTGCGAGAAGATATTTTGGGAGAATGTATTGAAAAATATGTTTTATATGTAAGAAAATATATTAAAAGTGTGAAGTAATTTTTATTTTATTTTGGAAGAATGAAAATTATTTTGGGAGAAGAAAACCAAATAATCCCTAAGATATTTATGTGAAATTAAATAAACATATGAAGAGTTCAAGATATGAATCCTAAAATTTAGTAGAAGCAATGATTGGTTAAACCCAGTGTACCTTAGATCGAGAAATAAGCATAGTAAATATTGTATAACATGCAAAAATATTGTCTAACCTCCTCTTCATCTATTCCAGTGTCAATTTATTGGTTTCCCGAGTCAAGTGACTTGTTATATTTCCCCATGTTATTTTTCCCCAAGACATCTGCTCATCATGTGTTTTAGTCTTCCTCTCCCAAGCAACTCCCCCTTGTTCAATCTCTTTACATAGTTGATTTATTTTGGCTTCAACAAGTAAGTCAAGAAATAAACTATGATCCTCATGAGTCCACTCTACCGCCGTTGGAAACCTTAAAAATAAAAAACCTACATCATCCCAACAACTAATGTAATACATGAACTAATTTTAGAATCAGTTTCAAAATTGTAAAATCAATTTCATAATGTAAGATAGCACCTAATGTAACACATGAATCAATTCCAGAATTTGCATAGCATCAATATAACACAAGAATGTAATATAAGCCGCTAATGCACTTTCAGTATCAATTTAAAAAATTATCATAGGGTGCTACAACTTTAAGGTTGCAAGCCTAAGTATAGGTTGTGTCAAGTAATAAATTTTTCGTAAGTCCAAGGTCGATCCACATGAAAGTTTGAAGTTTTCAGGATTATATTTATTAAAGGATGAACTTTATGTGGTTTAGATTATAAAGAAAATTATGTTATAACTAAGAAATCAATATAAAAATATTGAGGATTAGAGATCCGCTCTTGATATTTGGATATATGAACAGTTATTTATTATTCTTTTTATCTCCTTTTAAATGTCACTATTAAAATTCATACACAATGAATGTTTCAATGGAAAGATATTATAAAATAACTCATGCATTAAATTGATCATGATATTGTCTCAATGTCTGTAAATTATCTCTTAACGCCAATACTTATTTATGAGATTAAATATTTATGCACACATTTGTCTACAACAAATCAAGGTTTCATATTAGCAGTCGGTATAGTCAAATCAGACATTTAGCTAAATGGATCCAAGCATTAGTTGTGCCATTAGTAATACATAAATTAAGAATCACCACTAATTAAGGAGGATTTTAACACCAATACTTATTTATGCACACATTTGTCTACAATAAATTAAAGTTTCACGTTAGCAGTCGGTATAATAAAACCAGACATGTAGCTAAATAAACTCAAATATTTGTTGTGTCATTAGTATTACATAAATAAAAAATCATCACAAAACTAAGAGGGTTTTAATAAAAAAACTAAAATAATAATACAACACACTTAAATATTATATACTTTTATAACTATTCTTCTTTCTCTATCAAGAGGTTTACCCTTTCTCCTCAATCAAATAAAATTTAGAAAGATATAATGAAAGTAGAAAAGACTAAAAATAGAAGATAAACTAGAGAAGACATTTCTATTACTATTAGAAAATTTTAGGCTGAAGAAAGATAACAATAAAACTTTATTCTTCTCTCTAAGGCTTTTTTTTTGTGAGTCTTGAATGCATCCAAAAGCTCCTATTTATAGTAGAAGAATGTCTAAATTGACATATCCAAATTCCTTCTAAAGGCACTCCAAATTTACTTTAAATGTACTTTAAATATACCCGTTCTTACATCTAAATTTTTTCATATATTTTTCTCCATGAAATCAACTAATTTTGAAAAAATGATTAACATGAAAGTTGTAGATTTATCTGCTACTTCATTTTTCAACTTGATTCATCTAATTCCAACCATTAAGGAGAAAGTTATGTTTGATTTAAGGAGATATGTCAACATAGATAAATCCCTTCCAATACACATATTTGAATGAATTCTCTACTTTTTTCAAGGCTGAATTGGGCCGAGCTTACAATATCAAAGTTGTAGTTCTATTTCTTATCTTTCAAATAAAGTAATATTCAGGTTCATAGGACCTTTGAGTATGAAATTATGTCTAAAATACGAAAACTGCAGAAGTGTGGAAATATGCTGATTTTGAATTTAATACAAGTCCAACAATTACTTGTAAAGTTCAAGTGATTTTTTGCATATATTTTGATCTACACATGATGGACTTAGGCAAAAATGATAATTTTCTTTTAATTGTGATACCTTTTTTATCCAAAGAAATATTATCTCCTAACTTGCTCACGAAACGTATTGTCTTCTTCAGTTTCATTTTGACTATTTTTAATCTCTTTTTGTTTATTGATTCTCTAACCAAAACATTAATAAAAACTTAATATAACTATTTTGATACAAAAATATGTCAAAATATGTACTATTAAAATTCCCCCATTAATCCTTACTCATCCTCAACAAGCCTAAAACAAACCTAAACTAATATACTTTCGTAGGAAATTATGATTTTATTTAGCATATGCAACAAGCTTTTAAGCCCCTAGGTGGCTTATACAGGACGAGTTTTATTAATGAAGAATTCTCATACTCCATGAATTTCAATACTGGAACCTATTGTTATAGAATTAGATCCATTTTTATCATTCTTATTGATTTTACAACATTCCATATTTAGTTGCAACTCATAATATATTTATTCAATACTTTGCAACTTCTTCTCTTTTTTTTTGTTTTTTGTTTTTTTTATTTAAGATAAACTCCTCCACACTTATCTTCTATTCTAATTCAAGTTTCTTTTGCAAGCTCACCTTGTCAATGGAATTTCTCTTAAATTTCAAATTATTTTTAAAACAAGGATAGAATAATAGTATATTTAGGCTAGGTAAGACGATATGGTTACCATATAAAAAGATTTTTTTTATTGAAATGCTCAAAATAGCTCAATATTGGGGATGTTCTCTTGAAATATCACATAGGGAACAAGTTGATTTGGTCATCGTACTAGAAAATCTAATGCATTAATCATTTTTCAAGTGATTTTCAATCAGTCGTTCGTCTCGACATACCAAAAAGAAAAGTTATAACACTCAACATCTATATGTCAAAAATCTAAGTAATGATTACATCGATGGCATAATAATTACCTATTTTAACATACTTGTCTCCACACTAAATAACATAACTATTTTTTCAAAAACAATTGAGTATAATTATCATAAAAAATATATCAACCAAAGAACAACATCAAGGTCCAAAACAACATCCATCATCAATCACAACCATATCATTCATGCTCAATTCTAATCATTGAAATTAGAATAATAACTACGACTCAAAAATAATTGACAATTCATAAACTTTTTGGCAAAAACTTTACAAACATGCCATATTATATAAAAAGAAAAAATAGTAGTACGTCTCAACATCATTAAAGTTACTCTTTACTCGGCCACCATTTTTCATTGTTTCAATGGACCTAAAAAAAAACACGCTTGATTTTTTTTAAAAAAAAATACATTAACCACACAAAACATGAAATGTGACTTATTGAAAAATAAAGTTGAAATAACACAATATATACACTATTAGTTGAAACCATTAAGGATAAATTTCACAGATTGAGAGTCAAATTCATTTTGTATTTTCAACCACTATTCCTATTGGACCAATCCACATGAGACAAGGCTGGATCAGGTTCTTGTACATATGTTAAAAGTTGATCAATTAGTTGGTCAAGTATTCATACATAAATGAGGATTCGTCTCGCAGATTGTGAAATAAAATCTTTTTCCACAACATGATCTACAAAAGATAGCAAACTATCAAAGAAACCATTAACATTAAGAATACCTATAGGTTTCTGGTGAATGTTAAGTTGTACCCAAGAGATAACTTGGAATAATTCTTCCAGTATACCAAAACCACTAGATAGGGTGATGAATACATCTGTATTGTTTAACATGTTAGGCATTATATCTCGAATATGTGACACTCATAGCTCATCTCTGATAGATATACCTATGATATTTTGTACCGTTAAAGGTTTTAGGATACCTCCTAAGACTTTAACTCCTTCTACATGAGCAAAAGTAGCAACACTTCCCACTAACCCCAGATTGTCTTCCCCATACACTAAATGAATTTTTTTTTCTGCTAAAATTCTACCAAGTTTATTGGTTGTCCCTATAAACTCACTATTTTTTCCTGAATTGGTTCGACAAAAGACACAAATACAGTTGAACTTGTGAGTGGAAGAAACTTCCATTTTTTTTTTGAAAGTGAATTGTGTAAAAATGGAGTAAGTACGATGTTGTTTATTGAGGTTTGAATAGGAAATGCATTTATTGCACTTTTTTTTTTGTCAGAAAAGTGGAAAATAATAACATAAAATTTAAAAAATAGCTACTTACAAGTGAATGTACATGTAGTTGTGATTATGGCTCATATCTTCCTTTAGTTTTACGTCTAATAATGGCTTAAACGTCTTTTATGGATCGATGATATGCTTTCCATCCAATTTTCTTATAAACTGGCAAACAAGGTCTTTTAATGTCATATTCTCAAGACTATAACGCTTATATTCATCCCGAAAGTATATCCATAAATTAAAAATTGCACGATACACTAATCTACATAAATGCATTTTAAGAGTTAATAGTATGTCATTAAGAGATTCCTTACTCAATCTATTCATAATGAATTGAATTTTATCTTTTTAATTTTTAGAAATCATTCCTAATGAATGACACTTTGTATTGCACATCAATCGAGCACATTTATGACAAACTTGCATTTTTTCCGCCCTTTATTTTTTTGAATATGTGTTTTTACCTAAACCAAGCATGTATCTAGTAAGCAAATTTGAAAACTCGTTTGGAACTTACTTGTTACTCTTACCTTTGCTTCAATTATTCATCGTATATTCCATCAGATGCCCTTGTGCATAACCATTCTTAATTTTTTAATCCTAGTTTTATAAATTTTTAAAATTATTTTTTTAGGAAAAAAAGAAAATCGCTTTGTGAGAGTTAGAAAAACGTTATCCATTTTGAAAAGAATAACAAAAGAGAATGAGAAAAATAGAGAAATTTTATACAGAGATTTCAATAATTTGCAAAATTGATGTCCAACTTCAATAGACACGGAGTACCATTATCCGCCACTTAATTGAAAAAAAACAAAAAAAGCCTACAAAATAAACAAAGTTAGAGGAAAATATGTATATATACACACATTAATTATAACAAGGATTATAAAGAAAAAAAAATTCCTATTGTGAAAATTGATTATCTAGAAACAGTTTTAGTTTTTGTACATTTACTTTGAATAAGTTACTATTTCTAAGATTTTCAATGTCAATCTCCCCGTAAAAATATATTCTTTTACAACAAAAAGACCACTCCACATTGATCTCAATTTTTCAGAAAATAAATGCAATTGATAATTATAAAGTAAATTTTTTTGACCAACCTCAAATATTTTTCTTGAAATTTTATTATCATGAAATTCTTTAATTCTTGCTTTATGAATTTTAGAATCATCATATGCATCATTTTTTTCATTCTTCAAGTTCATTAATTTATAATTTGCGCAATTTTAAAGCTTAATCAAGATTGAAATTAAATATTTTGATTGCCCAATAAATTTTAAGTTTATGTTTAGTAGGTAAATAATAAGATTTGTCATAAACTTTCCTATAAGGAGACATCCCTAATGATATTTTGAAAGTACTTCTATATGTCCAAAGTGTATCGATAAGTCTAAGAGACTAATCTTTATGATTTGGGTTCACTGTCTTTTTCAAAAAAATATTTTATCTCTCTATTTGCAAGTTCAACTTGTCCATTTATGCGAGAATGATAAGGGGTTGCAACTTTATGTATGATTCTATATTTCCTCATTAAAGTTTTAAAAAATTTGTTACAAAAATATTTTTTTTCATCACTGATAATGGATCGAGAAATTCCAAATTGATTTAAAATATTTTTTTTCAAAAAATTTATTACTATTTTGTAATCATTTTTTCGACAGGGAATTGTCTCAATCCAATTTGAGATATAATTTATGGGGACCAATATATAAATAAAATCAAATAATAATAAAAATGATTCCATGAAATTAATACCCCAATTGGTAAAGATTTTAATTACTAGGATGGGGTGTAAGGGCATCATGTTTCGTTTTGAGAAATGGATCCTAACTTTTGACAATTTTCACAATTTTTATAGAAAGTGCAAGTATTTTATAAAAGAGTTGACCAATAAAATTCACATTACAAGATCTTTCCACTAGTTTTTTTTGCCGGAAAGTAAACTACCACATGTTTTTAAATGACAAAATTTAAGAATATTACATATCTCATTGTCAGGCATGCATCTCCGAAAAATTTGATCAAAATAATATTTGAATAGGTATGGATCATTCAAATAAAAAAATTTCACATCGATCAAAAATTTCTTTTTGTTTTGAAAATTCCAATGCGGTGGCATCTTTCCTGTCATAAGAAAATTAACAATACCAACAAACCAAGGTAAAACAGAAACATTAAATAGTTGTTCGTCAAGAAAAGTATCATTAATCGGTGTGGTCTGAAATGAGTCATCGTAAACAAGTGTCGACAAATGATTATCCACAATATTTTTTATTCCTTTCTTATCTCGAATAGTAATATTTAATCCATGGAGTAAGAGAATCTACCTAATCAGTCTAGGTTTGATATTTTTTTTTTGACAAAAAATATTTCAAAGTTGTATGATCACTAAAAACAACAATTGGTGAGTCAAAAAGATAATATCTAAATTTATCCAATGTAAAAACTACAACAAGTAATTTTTTTTTTCAGTTGTTGAATAATTCATTTAAGCATTATTCAAAATTTTACTTGCATAGTAAATGACATATTATTTCTTATATTTTCTTTGTCCTAAGATAACTCCAACAACATAGTCACTGGTATCAAACATTATTTAAAAAAGTATAGTCCAATCTAGAGGGTGCATGATTAGAGCAGACGCAAGTATGTTTTTAAGATTAACAAAAGCATGTTTACAATTTTCATTCTATTCAAAGATAGTGTATTTTTTTAGAAGATTACACAAATGTTTAGATATTATACTAAAATCTTTGATAAATTTTCGATAAATCTTATATAAAAATAAGCATGTCCTAAAAATGATCTTACCTCCTTTACAGACTTTGGTATTAGTAAATTGGCAATTAAATCGATTTTAGATTTTTTTTACTTCAATACCTTTTGACGAAATAATGTGTTCAATAACAATACTAGTTATTACCATAAAATGACATGTCTCTCAAATGAGTACAAGACTATTTTCTTAACACCTTATCAAAATATTTTCTAAATTAGACAAATAATCGTCAAATGAATTACCAAAAATAAAAAAATCATCCATGAACACTTCAAGAAAATGCTCAACCATATGACCAAAAATACTAAGCATGCATCGTTGGAATGTAGTTAGTGCATTGCATAATCTAAAAGTCATTATTCTATATGCAAAAGTACCAAAAGGACATGTAAAAGTAGTTTTCTCTTAATTTTCAAGTGCAATTACAATTTGATTATACCCAAAATATCCATCTAAGAAATAGTAAAATTCATGTCTCACAACTCTTTTCAAGATTAATCAATGAAAGACAATGAAAAATGATATTTTCAAGTAACTGAGTTGAATTTTCTATAATCAATGCATACTCGCCAATTAGTAACGGTCCTAGTTGAAATTAATTCATTATTTTCATCCTTGACTATAAAAACTTTGGATTTTTTAGGTACAACTTGAGTAGAACTTACCTATTTGTTGTCAAAAATAAGATAAATGATTCCACTATCTAAGAGTTTAATGCCTTCATTTCTTACTATTTCTTTTATATTAGAATTTAACCTTCATTGCATCTCTGTAGATGGTTTAACATTTTTCTTTAGATAGATATTATGTGTGCAAATTAAAGGATTAATACATTTAATATTAGCAATTATCCATTCTAAAGCATTCTTATGCATTTTCAGAGTTTCGATCAACTTATTTTCTTGGGAAGCATCAAGTTTTAAAGAAATTATTACTGAAAAAGTCTCATTCTCACCCCAAAATAAGTATTTTAAATCAAATGGCAAATGTTTTAAATCAATCACGGAAGTTTTGATACTTGATGGAATAAATTATATTGTTGATGATGAAAGTTTTTCAAACCTTAGTTTCAAAAAATATTTTTCTTGTACCTACAAAAATTCAGAGAGAATTTAGAGTGTATCTTTTGCAAATAGTTTTACTTTCAAAATAAGTTTTCAGAAGATCAAAGGAATTAGTAATAGTAAAATATTCATGAACAAGTTCCTTAATTGAATAAACTTCGTGTACTTCAACATCTTCTGCAGGTTGCTTACAAATATTAATTAGTTTCAAAGTCATATTTCCACAAAATAACTTCAAAATACAATTTCTACAATTAATCAAAGTATTTGAAGTTGCAAGAAAAGGATGACCCAAGATAATAGGAATTTGTGTATGTGTATGTGCATGTGTAACAGGTTGTGTATCCAAAATAATAAAATTAATTGAAAAGTAAAACTTATCAATTTGTACCAACATATTTTTTACTATTTTCTTTGGAATTTTAATGGAACGGTCAGCTAGTTGGAGTACAACAGAAGTTATTTTAAGTTCTCCCAACCTAACTGTTCAAAAATTGAGAAATATAGAAGATTCACACTAGCACCAAAATCAAACAAAACACGCTCTATTTTTAGTGTTTCCTATGGTATATGAAATGATTGAACAATCTTGATCTTTGTACTTAGGTGGAGTGAATTATTAAATGATTGAACTAATACTTTCAGTTAAAAATATTTTCTTTTGTACATGATATTTTTTTTTTATTATACACAAATCTTTCAAAAATTTGGCATAAGATGAAACTTACTTGAGTGCATCTAACAATAAAATATTAATTTTGACTCATTTAAAAACTTCAAAGATTTAGAATTTGAGTTCAATATCTAATTCGGTTGTCATCTTTGAGGAAAAAGAGCTAAAGGTGAGTACTTTTTTTTCATCATTTACAAACTCACCTACATTAAACTTACTTTCATTGCCAAGGATATTTTCATTCTTCATTTCTGAAGGTGGATTAGAAACTTTCTCATTGGAATGAATAGTTTTGTCAACAACTTTTTTACTTCGAAAAGTTGTAATCAAATTAGCCTCCTTAATTGAATTTTTACGTGTAGAACAAACATGTATTAAGTGGAAGGATTAGGTTGAGATTGAGTATGAAATTTACCTTTTTCATGAGTATGCAAAAATATTATCATTGTTGAAAGTGCGCTTTTGATCTCATTATTGGTTTGTGAAGTCTAGTTATTGATGTTTGTTTGTCCATGCATAAACGCTTGCAAAGTCTCCTTAAGGAATTTTGTATGTAAAATTGAATAAAAAGAAAAGTTTTGTGGCTTTATTGAATGTAGTGGTTGGACATGGTTATCATCTTGCCAACTAAAATTGGGATGATTTCTCCATTGTAGATTGTAAGTTTCAGAATAGAGAGAATGAAAAGACTTTTTGAATATATTCATGAC
Organism: Paulownia fortunei; assembly: GCA_019321725.1. NCBI lineage: Eukaryota > Viridiplantae > Streptophyta > Magnoliopsida > Lamiales > Paulowniaceae > Paulownia > Paulownia fortunei. Next base: position 5,529,707 of record CM033105.1, on the reverse strand, counting down.
ATTTGCTTGTACTAAAATATTTGGGCATTCATTGGTGGAATATCCCACAAGTTCACAAATACTAAAAACTTCCTCATCTTACACAAATCTGATTTCTTTTACTTTTTTATGTTCCATGGTCTCAACTTTTCTTATTAAACTAGCAATCCTAGTATTTAGATCATCTTCTTAACTAAAATAATATTTTCTTTTATTAATATTAGTAAGATTAGATCTAATAAAAACTTCAAAAGAATTAATATTATATCATGATTGAGAGTTTTCTGCCAAATAGTCTAGATATTCTAAGGTCACATCAGGTTTTTTATTAAAAAACTCACCATCACATATTATTTTAATAAATTATTTTATTTCGGGAGTTAAACTTTCATAAAAGAAATTAATTAAATATCATTTTTTAAAATTATAATATGAGCATGAATTCAATAAATCTTTACGTCTTTCCCAACATTAAAAGAAAGCTTCATTAGAATTTTGATAAAAATTTTGAATTTGTAGCATTAGTTTTATGAGATGAAAAAAAGTTTTTCCAAAATTCAACTTGTATTTCTTTCTAAGTGCCAACTGATCTAGGTTTTAAAGAACTAAAACCAAGTTTTTACTTTATCTTTTAAAGAAAAAATAAATAATTTGAGTTTAATGATCTTATTTGTACAAATTTGATCATCAAAACCGACACATACTTTATCAAATTCTTTCAGATGCAAGTAAAGACTTTGAAAGTCTAAACCATGAAAATTAAAGTAAAGGGATCATACTTGGTTTGATACGAAAGTTATTTGCATTGAAAAGAAAAATGAAACAAGAATGAAAAGAATTTTGGGGAGGTTGCAAGTAATACCGCATGGTACGCACTTGTTGATTCTTATTTTCATCCTATACATTTTCATTTTCAGCCATGGCGCAAGTGTGTGAAGGTGTCTCAAACAAATTTCAAACTTTTAAAATTATTTCTAACTAAACGACGAAAATTATGACTATGATACCATATCAATATATAACCATAAAGAAAACAAACACACAATATTTACAAAAAAAAAAAAAATTACAAACCTGAATACTTATATTGCTTTCCCCATAAATGAGGTCAAAAACTTATTACAACTTTAAAGTTGCAATCTCAAGTACATGTTGTGTCAAGTAATAAATTTATCGTTAGTCCAAAATCGATCCACATATAAGTTGTTTAAAGTTTTTCGGATTATATTTCTTAAAAAATGGGCTTTATGTGGTTTAGATTATAAAAAAAAATTATACTATAACAAAATCAAAGTAATAAAAGTAATGAGGATTAGAAATATGCTCTTGAGTTTTAGATAGATGAACGATTATTTATTATTATTTTTTTCCTCTTTTTAAATGTCATTATTGGAATCTATATACAATGAAGGTTCCAATAGAAAAAATATTATCAAATAGCTTATGTATTAAGGTGATCATGATATTGTCTCTCTAAATTATCTCTTAATGTCAATACTTGTTTATGCAATCAAATATTTATACACACATTTGTCTACAACAAAATCAATATTTCACATTAGCAATCAGTATTGTAGAACCAAACATTTAGCTAAATGAATCCAATAAATTGTTGTGCCATTAATAATATGTAAATCAAGAATCACCACTAATCAATGAGGGTTTTAAAGTCAATACTTATTTATGAGATTAAATATTTATGCACACATTTATTTATAATAAATCAAGATTTCACTTTAGCAGTCGATATAGTAGAACCAGACATTTAGCTAAATAAACTCAAATATTTGTTATGTCATCAGTAATACATAAATCAAAAATCGCTAATAAACAAAGAGAATTTTAATTAAAATTTAAAATAATAATACAACACACTTAAATATTGTATACATTTATAACCCGTCCCTCTTCCTCCATTAAGAGGTTCACTCTTTCTTGTCAACCAAATGAAATTAGAAAGACATAATCAAAATAAAAAAAATTAAAAATAAAAGAGAAATTAGAGAAAATATTTCTATTACTACTGGAAAAAACTTAACTTAAAGAAAGAAAATAATAAAACTCTCTTCCCTCTAAGATTTTTTTATGTGTCTTGAATGACATCTAAGAGCTCATATTTATAATAGAAGAATGTCTAAATTAACATCTCCAATTTCACTTCAAATGCACTCTAAATTTACTTCAAATATGCTCTAAATTCACATGTTATTATTAGGTTTGAATTTTATCACATATTTTTCTCTATGAAATCAACTGATTTTAGGAAAGTAGTTACATGAAAGTTGTAAATTTGTCTATTAGCTTCATTTTTTAACTTGATTCATCTAATTTCAACAATTATAAAGAAAGTTATGCTTTATTTAAGGAGATATGTCAGCATATATCCTTTCCAATATACATACTTAGGATAAATTTTCTATTTTTATCAAGATTGAATTAGGTTGAGCTTGCAACAGCAAGCCCAACATAGGATTTTTTATCATGGACTTATGCCCAAAATACAAAAATAGCTGAAAACATACTGATTTTGAATTTATTGTAAGCCCAATAATCACTTGCAAAATTCAAGTGATTTTTTATATGTATTTTGATTTACACATGATGAACTTAGGGAAAAATAATCTTTTTCTTTGAATTGTGATTCTTTTTTAATTCAAATAAATATTATTTCTCAACTTGGTTATAAAATGTGTTGTCTTATTCGATTTTATTTTGACTTTTTTTTATCTATTTTTATTTATTGATTCACATCATAAAAATTAATAAAAACTCAATATTAACAAGAACAAATCAAAAAAAATATAAATAATCTGATACAAGATTATGTCAAAATATGTAATTATCACATGGACGTAGATTTAAAAAATTCATTACCGAATTCATCTATTATGGATTAAACAAATAGAATCCCAATTTGTATTTATGATACACGTTTTGCCCTAACTTCAATAATTAGGGCAAAATTATGAGAAACCTAATCTTCATTCTTAAAATCCATTGACAGAATACTAATAAACACATATGAATATATACAAGATAACCGAAAAAATTAGAATTTTAGTTCGGGGCAATAAGAAAAAAGACGAAGAATTTCTAACATTTCAAACATACCTTTACAGATGCGTGATATGTAATGCACTCCAACCGTCATTTTACAAGGACATATTTTTACAAAATTGAGAAACTCTTCGATCTCCTACCGTGACTCTTCGCTTCGCGCCTTTGCCGTGGCATCTCTTTGATGAGAGTGGTGTAGGACGCAAGAAAACTACGGCGTCTCTTCGATTCCTAAACCCTAAAACCGCCGCCCGCGTCTCTTCTTCTCCTTTGCGTCGATTCACTTCGTCGTTAGGGTTTTCTCTCTTTTCCCCCAAGCTGAAGAACTGAAGAATGTCGTTAGGGCAGTTCATTCAAAATATTAACGCCATTATTTTGAAATGATGCGGGGCGAGTCTGTATAATTTTTAATAGACACAGGTATTTTAGACAATTTACCCATTTTTGCCCTTTTTCTTCCTCTTGCCGTTACTGTGGGATACTTCAAAATGTTTGACATTTACCCTCTCATCTAAAATAATATTAATTTTTAATTTTTTTTAAGAATAATAAAATAAAACTCTTTATAAAAAAATGTAAGACTACACAAAATAAATTTTTATTTTTATTTAAAATTCTGTACTGAATTAAACTGGATTGATTATTTTGAGATGGAGGGATTAGAATCAATGCTTGTAGTGCTTGGAAAACAAAAGGTGCAAATCCACCAAGAATTTTCATTGTGGGCTACATCCGAAGACGTCCAAACTCAAATTAAAAGCGACTAAGGATGAGAAAGTGCCATCTGCCAGATTGAACACTTCCAACTTCTTACAATCCAACAGCCCTTTTTAAAAGTACAACCTCCTCATTTTGGATATAGGTTGAGCTGTCCGCATCCAAAAAATCCAAGTATCAAACTCTCTTTTGCTTGTTCTTCCCTCCCTCCTAATCACAATTAAACACCCTCACCTATAGATAAGTACTACTTCTCATTCCAATTATGAGTTCTCCCATTTTGTTTCGGAACAAAATTTTAAATTAGAATAAAAAAATGATATGTATTGAACAATTTTACATATATTTCAAAAGTAATAATAATTAGTTATTAGGGTTATATGATTAATCTAAATGGAAGTGTATTTCTGAAAAAAAGAACTTTATTTTCCTTTTAGAAAGTAAAATTTTGTTTGACTTCTTGTAAAAAAAAAAACAAATACTCAAAGTTTTCAAAAAATGGAGATGGAGCATGTAAAAATGGATTGATAAAAACATACAAAATATAAGCCACCACATTCCCATTGGATCCTATTTCAAATCTTCTGTAATAAAAGTGCGTAATAATTTTAGTTGTACATATAATTGTATGACATGTGTACAAGAATGTGATTAATATGGAGAGAGAAAATATTATGTATGAGAGAGAATTAAAAAAATTCTCACTTCATGTCACAACCACATTTTTATATATATCTTATACAGTGTAATACAAGATGGTACATCTTATGTTATATTCTCTTTATTCTACACTTTATTTTGGAGACGTTTCAAAATAAAATTTTATTTTTAGAATTTTTTTATAAATATCCTCTTACTTAAAGAGATAAAGTAAATGTAATACTATTAAATCTCAACTAGTACTTTTAAAACTAATCTTGTAAATACACATCAAATTTTTTATATTTTGTAACTTTTATTTAAACTTTCATGTCCAATCAAATGGGATATAAATAAAAAATTTGAAGTGCATGGACCCCTTCTTTTCTTTATCCTATTCCCTCTAAAATTGTTTGCTTTGGACATTTTCAGAGTGACTCCATGCAGAAGCGTCCTTGATATATCCCTTGATACACAACAGTTAATATAACATTCATGGACCCGTTTGGGAAGCTGGGGGTGTAGCTGTCGCCGTCGGATCTCCGGGAAGCAGCCTACGAGATCCTCGTCGGAGCATGCCGGAGCTCCGGGGTCGGAAGGCCGCTCACTTACATTTCAAAGTCCAACTCCAAGGAGAGGTCGCAGCAGCCATATGCATCGCCCTCGATGCAGAGGTCACTGACGACGTCGTCTTCAGCTGTGAGCAAGGTGAAGAAGGCTCTGGGACTCAAGAACAAGAATAAGGAGGACGCCGACCCGGAGCCGGCGGGTCAGAGCGACTTTGTGAGAAAGAGAGCTGGAACTGTGGGTCATGAGCTGATGAGAGTCCAGATGAAGGTTTCGGAGCAGACAGATTCGAGGGTCCGGCGCGGCTTATTGAGAGTGGCTGCGGGTCAGGTTAGAAAATTGATCGTCCCTCATCTCATTTTTCAGGATCCAATTTATTTAGACATGAAGTTTTAGATAATAGTTGAAAAATAAATTTTTTGATTATATTTAGATGATTTTAATTTGAAAAATAGTTAGTGATCTTGCATTATTATATAAATGAGTGCGTATATTTTGAAGAAAAAAATATATTTTTGAATATAAAATGTTTGGAGAGTTCTAAAAAAAAATAAAAATAACAAATTGGAAATATAGAAAAAATTTAATAATTTCCAACTCTATTCTTAGGGTGGAATTGATGGGGATAGGAGAGGAGAATTTCAAAGACCAATTTTTTACTGGATTGATTGTTTTGATATTAAACCTTACTGGATTGATTGTTTTGATATTAAACCAAATGGGGCCTGAGTTGAGGAGACACATTTTTTGTCCATGTGCTCTTTGTTTTTTATTAGTTGGAATCATGTTGTCCCAGGCAAATTATGGGAAAAAATGGGCTTTGGACTTTTTAATTCTTAACTAGTAAAAATACATATGTTGCATATAAAAGATTATGATCATTATAGAAAAATTTAACAAACAAAATATAACAAAAAATATTGTTTCACTGTTTAACTTTATTTTTATTAAGATTGTATTTGATTTTTAATTTTAATTATTTTTTCTAACAAAGCTGCAGTTATATTTCAAATAAATGTCTTGCTACCATGAATGAGTTATTTGCAAAATCAGCTAATAAAATATCACTTCGCTAAGATTATTGCATGATATACAAATTTAATTGAGAAAATATTTAAAAACATTTGAAGGCACGGGATGGAAAATTAAATCGGGCAAGACTAAGGATTGAATTAAAACTTTAAAATAATAAAATTATGAATATTCAAAACAAAATTGTTGTTCTATAAGCTATAATATTTAAAATTTCTAGTTGCAGACCGCAATGTTTTTCTTTTTATTTGGTTTCGTTATTTTTTATATTTTTCTTTTAGAATTTTTATTATCTTTTTTCCTTCACTCTAAATTTTGTTATTGACCTCGCCTTTCTTCTTCTCTTTAACCGATAAAATGTTAAAATAGAATGCATCATGAACAAATGAGTGTCAGTATTTTCTTCAATTTTTTCTATTCTTTTGATTGTAAGTTACCTTTTAAATTTACTATAAATGAGTATCAATTAAAAAATTTGAGAAAACAAAGGTAAAATTGAACAACAAATAAAGCACTTGCTCAATAAATTTCATATATTCTTGATATATTGAATAAATGTAAGTCATGAAGAATACATTATCGTAGAAATTTTTTTGTTGAATATCATGACTAAAAGGAGTTCATACGTATTGCTAAATTTTGTATATACTATTATATTTTTTGCTTACATATTTTACTACTCATAAATTATCTTATATAGAATTGATTTTTATTATATTATAACTTTAAAAATCATTATCATAGAGTTTAAATTATTAAAATTAGTTGATAAATTAATTAGTTTAGCGTTTTCTTTTGAAAAAAAAGAAAATACTGTTTGAATTTTTTTTTGGAAATTAACAAATTTAGATTAATCAGTATTTATAATATTTCACAGTCAATTTAAAAATTTATTTTTTCATGCATGATCAGTTCGTAAAAGTAAAATAAATAAAAAATTAAAAATTTCACTATATTTTTCACTTATTCAAATGTTGAAATTTTGATTTTTTATTTTTTCTTTTGAATTCTTTATTTTTTTACGTAATGAAGTGTCAAAATTATTTTTTCTTAGTCACTTTTTTCAACTTAACTGAACATTTTTTTACTTAAGAGAGGTAGCTATATGAAATTCTTAAAATTAATTGAAAATAATCTAAACTAAACATACACTAAGTTAACATTTATTCTATGGAAAAATAATTATTGAAACAAAATTACTCATATTGAATATAATTGTGAATAAATTATTAAGTCAATAATTTATATGTATTTTATGGTGAAGTGACGTATGATCTGTCGAGTTATCATGAACCAATGTAGCATCGAATAGAGCCAGTATCGACTTTTTATCTAATAAAAGCATTCATTTCATAAATTGGGGTTTATTGCATGCAGTAGCTCTAGAATTAGTACGATTATCCAAGTTGCATGTACCATTAAACATACTATAACCAATTTAATGAGTCATTCACATAAGTTCAAATTTTCAAACAATTTACATAATATAATCTAATATTTATTCACTTATATATAAAATTTAAAATATTTCAAAAGTGTTAGCAGACATGAAATAAATAATAAGTGTGCACATCAAGTTAATCATTGAAAAAGAAATATTAAAAAAACCAGAATAATATGAAGGAAGAATTCTTAAAACATTTTACTATAAATTTGTCTCAATAGAATTTTGACTATGTGTGAACTGCTTGCAATGCATTGTATATGATGAAAAATTGAGTACTTTCACATTCTAAGTAATGATAATTTTTTTTTTTTTGTAATAAGACTCAATTCTCATATTTAATGTGATGTTCAAAGCTAATCAAGAAAAAATCTAAAAAATGTATAATATTTATTAATAAAAAAAGTTCAAGTAAACTAAATTATTTTTTTATCAAATTCAAGCATATGATATTATTCATAATTACTACTTATTAATTCAAAAATATATTAATTCCAATCTTATTCATTCACTTACCTATTCCTATCGTCCACATCCTTTTCTCTCTATCACTCCATCACAAAGATATATAATAAAAAAGTCATAAATACAAAAGAAATGTAGTACAAAGATCTATTTAAAAAAATCACTTTTATTTTTTTATTTCATTAATAACCATGTAGATATTTTTATTATTAGCCCTAAACTTATAATACATTATAAACACAATAATTTTAAAAGAAAAATCACTTTTATTTTTTTATTTCATTAATAACCATGTAGATATTTTTATTATTAGCCCTAAACTTATAATACATTATAAACACAATAATTTTAAAAGAAAAAATCATTTTAGTACTTGAGTCTTGTATGAATGTCAAAATGATACTTGTATTTTCACAAATATTCTAAATTTTATTCAATTTTCGCCATTAATGGTAAATTTATAAATATTGAATGAAGTCCATTTGATTTTTTTTTTAAATTTCTTATAATGGGTATCAATTAGCGCATGATAAAACTTATTTATCAAATTGAGATTATCACCAAAATTTTGGTACCAAAATAATTTTTACTCTAACTTTTAGTAAAATCTTAATAATTTCGGTTATTTTATCATTAATTCTTTTTCATTTAGCATTGAAAAGATCTTGTAACTAACCATTAATTTTTTATTTCTTCTCTATTGCAAATTCATATTTCTTATTCCCATAGAATTATAATAGGAATAGGATAATTTGTGAGAAAATTAAAAAAATTCATAAATCCACAGCTTTTGAAGAAAAGTTTGAAACTCAAAATGGAATTTTATGTTATATCAAACTATACCACTTAAAATTAATAAAATTCGATTATATCATCCTTTTTTGGCTACTTAATAGTTATTAATTATGGTTATAATAGGTATGTAAAAAATCCAAATCTTATGAGCTATTCGTCTTTTTTTGCTACTATATATAGAGAGAGAATGATTTTAGCAATTCTCAATAGTTTTGCTTATGTTATCATTAATTCTTTTTTATTTAGCATAAAAAAATCTCTTGTAACTTTTTTTTTCTCATCTCTACTGCAATTTCATCTTTGCTCCTTAATAATTTTGGTAATTTATCTAATTCTTTCTTATTTAGCATAAAAAAATGCACTAGTAATTAACCTTATCATTATTTTTATTTTTTATTTATACTTCAAATTCGTCTCTCTTTTTCTCCTATGCAATTACCATAGGAATAGGATAACTGATGAAAAAATTAGAAAAAAAAGCATAAATCCAGCTATTTAATTAAAAAGAACTTAGTATTATATTTAATTATACCACGTAAAAGTTGAGAAGGTCATTTTATACCTCCTATTTGGCTATTTAATAGTGATTAATTAAGATTATAATAGGTATGTCAAAAATTCAATGAAACTTTCTAAAATATTCGTATTTTTTTTAAATAGGTAAATATTACAATCAAATATATAATATAGGTAAAAATAGACTATTATATATATATATATATATAGACACACACACACACAGAGATAATAGATAGGTAGATATAGATTATGAAATATGAACTTGCACAATAGAATTAGAAAGGAAAAGAATGTTTGGAGGTAAATGTTGGGAAGAGTGGAGGAATTCTATGAAAATTAAATAAAAAGTAAGGAGCTGAAGAAACTTTTGCTTGGTAAACAGAAAATAAAACGTAGCACTCAAAAGGCTTGTGTGATTGTTCTCCCCTGTTTCTTTTTTCTAAACAAGATAATAGGACTGAAATTAAGGATCAGAAGCCTTTTCTTTTGTATAATTATGGATCAGATTTCTGCTTTGAAATTACTTCTTTTTCCTTGCTGAACATGTTCAAAGTGTCATCCGTATCTAGCAGGTCGTATGTACGGTTTGATCCTGTACTTTATGCACTAAGGGTGGCCGTATTAGATTGCGGCTCTCGTGTTTTTGATATCATAAGCAGGCAGGAGTTTCTTGGATTAGGAACATTACATCAGAAACAGATGACAAAAAAAGAATTTCACTATGTCAGAAAACAGGTTTAAAGAGAGTATAGAACGCCTGTCAAATTTCAAAACACCGATAATGTTGAATATCAATGTCATCCACTAATTATTTTATGTGTATCGCAATTTATGTGAATTCAAATTAATTAGATTTTTATAATTTGTATGGTAAAAAAATAATTAATTTAATTAAATGTGTGGTGTGTATTTCATTTCTTATTCTATAAATACCAATTTTCTAATCTTGTAAATCATTAAGGAGTGAAGAAGAAAATAAGACTAGTAGTCTTATATATAAGGATGAAGTTTTGTTAACTTTGAGTATTTGTAAGAATTGAGAGTTTTTTTCGTAACATCTCAAAATTTAGTAAAGTCTTTATTGTGTCTCTAATTTTAGAGTGAATTTCTTCTTTGAAAGATAAAATTTAGAATCATATATTCTAAATTTTTCTTAACATTTGGTATCAAAGCGGGACTATCTAGGACCGCAGAGGTGTCACATTTCTTGAAATTTTAAGTATGCTCTGTGGTTGCAACTTTGATTGAACTTCCACATCAGAAAAGATTTCTTGAGATTGTCATTGAGGGAGTTTCTTTGAGTCATGAGTAGTTTAGTGCTTTGCAAGTTTATTGTCAAAATTTGTTCGGTAATATATAAATTTTACTGACACGATGGGAGATTTTCAAGTAGTTGGAGGAATCAAGAAACTCAACAACTAAAATTACAACACATGGGTATGTGCATGTTGTCCTACTTGCAAGGACAAGATCTTTGGGAGGTTGTCGGCGGTAGTGAAGCTGCACAACCGGCGGCAGAAGATGCAAATGGCATCTTGCGAAAATAAAAAATTAAAGCAGGCAAAACAATATTTGCTTTAAAGACCACAATTGAAGAAGAAATGTTGGAGCATATTAGGGATGTCAAAACACCAAAAGAAGCATGGGACACTTTTGTTACACTTTTTTCAAAGAAGAATGATACAAGACTACAACTTCTTGAGAATGAGCTGCTATCGATGGTGCAACGTGACATGATGATTGCCCAGTACTTTCACAAGGTGAAATCGATATGCCACGAAATTTCATAATTAGATTCAACAGCTCCTATTGGGAAAATCAGGATAAAAATAATAATTATCCATGGTTTGAAACTCGAATATCGAGGGTTCATTGCCGCTGTACAAGAATGGCAGACACAACCATCATTTGTTGAGTTTGAAAATTTACTTGCAGGTCAAGAAGCTATAGCCAAGCAAATGGGAGGAGTCTCGTTGAAGGGTGAAGAGGAAGCACTCTACACCAACAAAACCAAAGGCAGTTTCAAGCGACATACTTGTAGTGGATTTAAAAAAGATGGTGACAAAGTGAAAATTCACCAAGGAAAGGAAGGTTCTCGTCCTGAGGAGCTTCAAAGAATCACGGTAATAGTAGAAAGTTCGATGGTAATTGTTACAACTGTGGAAAGCCAGGCTATATGGCGAAAGATTGTTGGACCAAGAAAAAGCCTGTTGAAAGTAATACTGCTACTTCCAGTTCTAAGGAAAATAACGAAGATGGTTGGGATGCTAAAGCGTTATCCTCTATAGTAGAAGAATAATTAGCTCTCAAAGTGACAACATCAGAATAAATTGACTACAAGAATGATTGGATCGTAGATTCGGGTTGCTCAAATAATATGACAGATGATAAACAAAAGTTGCAAAACCTGTCTGAATACAAGGGATGTCGTGTGGTGGTGACAGCTGACAACTCAAGGTTACCAATAGCTCACATTGGTAAGATAATAGTTACCCCTCAATATAATTCTACCCAGGTGCCACTTCAAAATGTTTACCATGTCCCAGGAATAAAGAAAAACTTGCTATTTGTGGCTCAATTGACATCATCAAGTCACTATGTCTTGTTCGGTCCCCAAGATGTGAAGGTGTATTGTGACCTTAAAATCTCTAAAACACCGATAATGGAGGGGCGACGATTGGAGTCAGTTTATGTAATGTCAACAGAGTCTGCATATGTAGACAAGATAAGAAAAATGAGACATCATATCTATAGCACATGAGGTTGGGCCATGTTATCTATTCCAAGCTAAGTGAGATGGTGAAGAAGTCAATGCTTAAGGGGCTTCCTCAACTTGACGTGCGAACAGACATGATATATGCATGATGCTAGTATGGTAAAGCTCACAATTACCATACAAGGAATTAAAGTTTAAAGCAAAAGAACCGTTAGAGTTAATTCACTCTGATGTGTTCGGACTTGTTAAGCAACCGTCAATTGGTGGCATGTGGTACATGATGACATTCATTGATGACTTCTCAAGGTATGTGTGGGTTTTCTTTATGAAAGAAAAATCTAACACATTCTCAAAATTTAAAGAGTCAGCTGAAGGAGAAGTGGGAAAGAAGATCCGTTGCTTGCACACAGACAACGGTGGAGAATATAACTCAAGCGAATTTTCTCAATACCTAAAAGAATATCGAATACGTCATCAATACACTTGTGCCAACACACCACAATAGAATGGTGTAGCAGAGAGAAAGAACCGACATCTTACATAAATTTGTCAAAGTATGATACATGAAAAGAATATATCTGGAAGGTTTTGGGTTGAAGCAATGAGGATTACAGCCTTTGTGATCAACAGACTTTCTCAACCGAGGTTAGAATTTTTTTCACCCTTAGAGAAATTATGGAATATGAAACCTACAGTTAGTTACTTTCGAGTATTTGGTTGTATATGTTATGTATTTGTTCCTAATCATTTACGAAGTAAGTTTGACAAGAAAGCTGTTAGATGTATCTTTGTGGGATACGACAGCCAGTGAAAGGGGTGGAAATGTTGTGATCCAACAAGTGGAAGATGCTACACTTCACAAGATGTAGTGTTCGATGAAGCATCTTCTTGGTGGTCTTCAAAGAACCAATTTTTGCTAGACTCGAGAGAATTTGGAGACAAGGTGCAACAAAAGATGGGAGAGCACACTGTTCAACTCCAACCAATTTTGGATGAATCAAGAGATCCAGACGATGATGTCAAACAAAGAGCAACTCAAAATCCTTGGCAAACTGGCGTGTATCAACAATCAGATGAAGAAGGTGGGCCTAGTGAAATGGATGAATCAACTCAACAATCTCAACTTCGAAGGTCAACAAGAACATGAAAGTCAAATCTCAAATATGCCAATGTAGCCATAGTTGAAGAAATAGCTATAATAGAACCTGAGACGTTCGAAGAAGTATCACAGAGTTCTGATTGAATGACAGCTATGAAAGAAGAGATCGATGCACTTCAGCAAAATCAGACTTGGAATTTGGTGTCGAAGCCAATAGATGTGAAACCTATATCCTGCAAGTGGGTTTACACGATAAAGCACCATCCAGATGGGTCAATCAAGAGGTATAAGGCTCGATTAATTGCTCATAATTTCTCTCAGAAATACGGACTAGACTATGATGAAATGTTTAGTCCTGTGGCAAAACTTACAACTGTACAAGTTCTACTCGCGCTTGCAGCCAACAAAGACTGGAGTTTGTGGCAGATAGACATGAAGAATGCTTTTTTTCCTGGAGAGCTAGATCGAGAGATCTACATGATCCAACCAATGGGCTTTCAGAACCAAGATCAACCTGAATATGTGTATAAGCTGTGGAAATCACTTTACGGACTGAAACAAGCACCCATGGCGTGGTATGGTAAGATTGCTGAATTTCTAATATAAAGTGGTTATTCAGTAATACCTACAGATTTCAGTTTATTTGTCAAAGCCAATGAAGGAATTCTAGCTATCGTGCTAGTATATGTGGATGATTTAATCATAACTAGTGATGATGAGACAGAAATTCTTCAAACGAAGGAGAATTTATCAGTTCATTTTCAAATGAAGGGACTTGGAGAACTCAAGCACTATTTGGGATTAGAGGTCGACCGTAAAAAATTAGGGTTGTTTCTCAGTCAACAAAAGTATGTGAGAGACTTGTTGGAGAGATTTGGGATGCTTGATTGCAAACCTATTTCAACAACAATAAAATCCAATGCCAAGTTGTATGCACATGGAGGCAAATGTTTGGAGGATGGGACGATGTATCGATAACTTGTAGGTAGTCTCATTTATTTAAATTTGACTCGACCAGATGTTTCATTTGCAGTTGGCGTTGTAAGTCGATGTATGCAGAATCCAAAGAAGTCCCACTTAAAAGCTGTTCGACGAATATTGAGATATGTGAAGAGTACAATTGGCTATGGTCTTTTGTACAAGAAAGGTGAAGACTGCAAGTTAGTTGGTTACTGCGATGCTGACTATGCAGGAGATCATGACACCAGGAGATCAACAACTGGATATGTGTTTAAGCTTGATTTTGGAACAATTTCTTGGTGTAGCAAGAGACAACTGATAATATTATTATAAACCACTGAAGCTGAGTATCGAGCAGCAGCAATAGCAGGCCAAGAGAGTACATGGTTGATACAATTAATGAATAATCTACACCAATCAGTAGATTATCCAATTCTATTGTACTGTGACAACCAGCCGACAATTCGTTTGGCAGAGAATTCAGTCTTTCATGCAAGACTAAGCATGTTGAAGTGCATTATCATTTTATGAGAGAAAAGGTTCTGCAGGAAGAGATTGATATAAGACAAATCAAAACAGATAATCAAATTGCAGACTTATTTACAAAAGGTTTGAACACTAGTAAGTTTGAATTGTTTCGTCGACAGCTCGGCATAGTGCAGAGAATGGGAGCTGACATTGAGGAGGGGTGTTGAATATCAATGGCATCCACTAATTATTAAGTTATATGTATTACAATTTGTGTGGATTCAAATTAATTAGGTTTTTATAATTTATGTAGTAGAAAATTAATTAAGTTAATTAAATATGTGGTGTGTATTTCATTTCTTCTTTTATAAATATCTAAGTCTGTAACCTTGTAAATCATCAAGGAGTGAAGAAGAAAATAAGACTAGTAGTCTTATATATAAGAGTGGAGATTTGTTAGTTTTGAGTGTTTGCGAGAATTGAAAGTTTTTTTTGTAACATCTCAAAGTTTAATAAGGTATTTATTGTATTTCTAATTTTAGAGTGAATTTCTTTTTCAAAAGATAAAATTTAGAATCATATATTCTAAATTTTCTCAACAATAAACCCGCTCTCTGCTTCAGGCCTTTCACCTGAAGGGAAGTAGAGGGAAAAAGGCTCCTTTGTAGCCTAAAACTTTAAGACATGTACCATAACAATGCTTCATATCATGACTTTTCATTTGCATTATGTTATTAATAATGTTTCCTTTTTTGGTTTTCACTTCTTAGCAGCTTGGAAGGCGTATTGAGGCGATGGTTTTGCCATTGGAGCTATTGCAGCAGCTCAGGTCCTCGGATTTCACTACTCAGCAAGAATACGACGCATGGCAGAAAAGGACTTTGAAAATTCTTGAAGCTGGACTCATTGTGCACCCACGCCTGCCTCCTGATAAATCACAAACGGACCCTCAAAGGCTTCAGCAGATCTTGCGTGCAGCCGCAGAAGATTCCAGTGAAACAGGAAAGCATAGTGAATTAATGGAAATCCTCCGCAACGTTGCAACCTCTCTTGCTTGCAGATCAGTAGATGGTTCTGTGTCTGATATATGTCACTGGGCGGATGGAATTCCACTAAATCTCCATCTTTACCAGATACTTTTAAAAGCTTTTTTTGATGTAAACGAGGAAGCATCTCTTATTGAAGAAGCTGATGAGATGTTAGAACTTATCAAGAAGACTTGGGTGATTCTTGGGATAAACCAGGCATTTCACAATCTTTGCTTTTTGTGGGTCTTATTCCAACGATATATTACTACTGGCGAAATTGAAGATTGCCTCCTTTTTGCTGCTGATCATATGATAGTGGAAGTGGAAAAGGATGCAAAAGCAACACATGATCCAGCATACTCACAGATCTTGAGTTCAGTATTAAATTTGATAGTAGATTGGGCAGAAAATTTGCTTCTTCGATATCATGATGTTTTTTATAGAGGTAATATTGAGGTAATGAAAAGTGTTTTGTCACTTGGGGTATCAGCAGCCAAAATATTGGTGGAAGACATCTCTCATAAGCATCGTCAGAAGAGGAAAGAATTCGATGTAGCATATGGCAAGGTTGATGCTTATATCAGGTCATCCTTGCATAGTGCTTTTTCTCAGGCAAGTAGGAAGAAATTTTTTTTTCAAGAAAATTCACTCACGTCCTACGATTAACATCTCTCATATAATATCAACCAATTTCTTTCTTTTAACAAACTGAGGAAGAATTTGCAAGCTGGTAAAATATGGTTGTTGAATATTCTTATCTCCTATACACAAAATTCCCATTTCTTCTTTTGGTGCTTCAACTCTTACATAAAGTTTCTGCTTGGACAATTTAAAAGTTGGAGAAGATTTTTTACTAATAAATCGATATCCAAAATCGTTCCACTCAGGGTCTTTTATCCTATCAAAGAGTCGGATTCCTAAATTCTCATATAGGGAACTCTCCCCTCTTAAGAGGGACATTGATATTCCTTTGGTCCTCAACATGGTCTGACTTTTTCCACATTGTTCTTCCAAAAGACAAGCCATCTATTTTCCCGTATAATGTTTTGAGTGTTCTCTTCCACTGCCGTTCTGATAGCTCCACAGAGATTATTTGTAGCCCCCAGTAAAACCTATGATGGTAAGTAATCAAGATTGAAGATTTCCCTAAGATGTGTATCTCTGTTCTATTATCTTCAATTTTCATCTCGTAAATGTGACTCAGGCTCCTGTTTGCTGCATTTGAAGACAGGAAAAGGAGAAGGTTATCTCAAGCAGGCAGTGTTCTAAAAATCAACAAAGTCCTCTCCCTCTCCTTTCCATCCTTGCCCAAAACACTTGTGAACTTGCATTCAATGAGAAGGAAATATATAGCCCTGTATTGAAAAGATGGCACCCTCTTGCCACTGGTGTAGCTGTTGCTACTCTTCATGCTTGCTATGCAAATGAACTTAAGCAATTTGTTTCGGGGATAAGTGAACTAAATCCTGAAGCTATACAAGTGCTGCTAGCTGCTGACAAACATGAAAAAGATCTTGTAGAAATGGCAGTTGCCGATTCAGCCAGTCAGCGAAGATGGTGGGAAGGCAATAATTCAGGAGATGGCTCCTTATGACGCTGAGGCTGTGATTACGAATATGGTGAAATCATGGATATGGACTAGAGTTGACAGGCTCAGGGAATGGGTTGACAGAAGTTTGCAACCAGAGGTACTCTTTCTTCACCTTTTGTTCTTCTTTTATTTTGCTTTTTCAATGGATCTGACTTTCACATCCATACTTAGGTCGAAACATAGAATACATTAGAATCAAAGAGATGAATTTATGCATTTGTTTTGAACCTGATATGGTTTACCATACACTATAACTTTCTTATTTGGCATCGCGCAATCATTAAATATGATAATATGCATCAAATTAAAAGAAAAAAACTATCTAGTCATATACTATGTTGTTAATTTTCAAGTTGTTCTACCAGATCGGTCCCTTAAGATCTTTGCTCTCTATGAAGAAAATGGGATCACTTCTTGTGGACTTATTGAGAATGATTCGAATCTAGGTTATTGTTATATCTACCCGAACCCGATGAAAAAATTGGGATCACTTCTTGTGGATTCTTTGAAAATGATTCGAATCTAGATTATTGTAAAACCAATATGGAATCATAGTCTTTGGAACCTATCACAGAGAAATTAAGAGAGAAAAGGAAAAAAAAAAAGAGGTGATAAAAAAAATTTTAAAAAAGAAGAATTGATTGAGGGTGGGATTGAATGTGCAATAAAAGTATAATGATTACAGTTGATATGATATTTTTTTTAAAAAAATTGTGATTAGTGGTTAAAAAAGTGAGTGTGAATGAATAATGTATTATTTAAAAGATTTCATTAGCAATCGTATGTTGGGGAAAAAAAAATTCCCTAACAAAAATTTTACAAAAAATTCTTCCAAGCAAACACAAGTAATTCAGAGAATGAGAGAATGATTAGAACTAAAAGAAACTAAATTCATTTCCTTTTTTAAAAGCTTTTTATTCTTCTACAGTTAAACTGCTAATCCTATTTGTTAGATAACTACTAACAGACCATGCTAACCGACTGAACTACAAATTTCGACTATACATATATATTTGTTTATATGCATGTTATACACACACAGATTTGAAAATACTTACTTCACCTTTGTTTTTTCTTTATTTTTTTTTATAATTTTTATCCAATATTTTGTTCATTGTCAATTTTCTTTGAAAATAACAAAAAGTAAATAGGCATCAAATTATTGAGAAAAACAAAAATTAAAGTTGTATAATCTATGATGTAGTTTTATTAAGAGGCAGAAATATATCAATCTTCATATTCTACTATATTTTCGGAAGCTATAATCTATAATGTAGTTTTATTAAGAGGCAGAAGTATATCAATCTTCCTATTCTACCATATTTTCGGAAGCTAGAAAAAACTTTTGAAACCTATTTACATGTGGTATTCTTAGTCTTCAGATTTTATGAAGTATTTGGGAATTTAAAACAATTTGAATTAACAATATAAGTGTGAGGTTTTTAAGCCAAATGTGGTTATTTTTCTCACTTGTAATCCTAATTCATTGATACTGCTTTTACTGACATATTTAGAAACTAAAATAGTGTTAATTTTATTTGGAAAAGATTTCTCCCGAAATGTTGTCTGATGAAGAATTTTTAATTATTTTTAATCTTGAAGTTCTTTAATTTTTTTTTGTTAATCTTACTTTTATACAAAAATAATTAGATCTAAAATTATAACCAGAAATATTAAGCTCTACCTGTTCTAAATTTATTACTTCTATTTTCATTCATACGTCTCAAAATAAGGTTTAGTTTAGTAAAATGAAATTCTTTTTTCTCCGTATAATATGATATCACTAACCATCAACCATTACTTTAATGTGAGACAATAATGTAAAGATACTCAAATTTTTTATTTTTCAACTTTTATTCAAAACTTCGGACAGAATTAATGCATTGGAGAAAGACAAATTATATAATTTAACATAGAAAATTCATATATTATTTAAAATGATTATGCAGTAAATTATATATTTTAGTTTAAAATAATTAATTTCCTTAATTTGATATTTTTCTTCTATATTCGTATGTAAATAGTAACTGCATTGGAATGTCTTCAAAAAGGGAAAAAATATTTGTGTTTGGTGGAAAAAAATTGAATATTAACAGTACGCACTTTCTCGTCTAGCAACACAAATTATGTTGAAATGTTATTTTCTTTTGGTCTAGGATATAGTTTACAGGATTTAGTAATCTAATTCTTTAATTACTCAATGATTTCTTTCTACTAAACGGTTTCCTTTTTCTAATAGTTTCTTCTTAACTAAACTTTATTTATTATCAAGTAAAAATACTAAAGTAAGGATTCACAATTTTATATATAAAACATTATATATATAAATTTACCTCATTTCATCTCATCAAAACTTATTTCATACTTATCTAGTGTATGGTCCACTTTTCCTGTTTTTTCCTCTCAGCTTCATCAAAGGTAAATCTCCAATGTTGATCCCAAAATGTCCGAACCTTTATAATTTCCTCATTCAATGTAAGTTTAGGTTTCTTCCTGTAGGCGTAAGCCTAAGATGCCAATTTCCAGTGAGAGCTTGGGATGTGAAAAAATGACAAGGATGAAAATAGGTTCTAGGCTGGTTCTGATGCTTGTGCACCTACTGCAAATGCAGGTCATGCTAAAATTGATGTTCATGTTGGTAAGAAAATGTGTCATTTTGACTAATGGTTGGAGTTATAATGCACCATTTATTCCTATGCTATGAGAAAGTTTTTAAATGGATGCCTACTTTCTTCTGGTTGTCTTCCGTACATGTTCGAAAAAAATAAATAAATAAATAAATAATTGCAAAGAGAAAAGGAGAATCAATTTATAGATTCCAGTCTTCTTTCTCTTTTTTTTTTTTTTTTTCTATTCTTTTTCATAGCAGGCTTTTCTTACTTCTAACAAAGGGCTTTTTCAAATTTTCAGTAAAGATGATTTTGTCTCCTTTTTTTTTTTTTTTTTTTTGGTGCAGGAGTGGAATCCTGAGGTAAATGGAGGGCATTTTGCACCATCCGCTGTCGAAGTCCTACGCATCATAGATGAGACTTTGGAAGCATTCTTCTTGTTGGCAGTACCAATGCATCCAGTTTTGCTTCCTGAGTTGATGGCTGGTTTAAACAAATGCCTTCAGAACTACATCATAAAGGCAATATCTGGCTGTGGTAAAATATTGTATTCAAGAGATATATTTCTCTAACTCGTATGCAACGTTTTGCTCTATAACTTTTGATGCTGAGCTATTAAACAGGTTCTCGAATTAGCTTTCTTCCAACACTTCCTGTGCTGACCAGATGCACTACTGGTTCAAAATTCTCTGCATTTAAGAGGACGAACCGGTCACTTATGGGTCCAGGTAGGAGATCCCAGGTGTGTACTATAGATGGGGAATGATTCCTTTAATATACCTCAACTATGTCTTCGCATTAATACTTTATATAATATTCGGAAAGAATTGGACAGTCTAGAGAACAGGACAATGTTCAATCTGAGGAATAATGGATTTGTTGATGATGAAAATGTTGCAAATGGAAAGTTTGGGCTTTCAGTAGCTTCCTGCATGAAAGGGATCCATCAGCTCTCTGAGGCAACTGCATACAAGGTCGTATTTCATGAGCTGAGTCACGTCCTTTGGGATTATCTGTACAAAGGGGAGATTTCAGTATCCAGAATCGAACCTTTCCTCCAGGAGCTGGAGCGATATCTAGAAGTAATATCCATTGCAGTTCATGACAGGGTCCGGACTCGTGTTATTACTCAAGTAATGAAAGCTTCATTCGAAGGGTTTTTGTTGGTTTGGCTCGCTGGAGGACCCTCTCGTGCCTTCACTCTGCACGATTCTGCCATAATAGAGGAGGATTTTAAGTTTCTTACTGAACTCTTCTGGTCCAATGGGGATGGTTTGCCAACTGATCTCATTGATAAGTTATCAGTTACTGTGAAACTTGTGCTTCCTCTTTTCCAAAGTGGTACCAAGAACCTTGTTGAGCAATTCAAACGTGCCACTCTAGACAGCAATGGCACTTCAGCAACATCAAGGCTTCCGTTGCCTCCAACAACAGGTCAGTGGAGTCCAACTGAACCAAACACAATTCTACGTGTTCTGTGTCATCGGAATGATAAGACGGCATCAAAGTTTCTGAAGAAAACCTTTTAACTTACCAAAGAAAACATAACCAAGATTCATCACGGTGGCTGCCAAGTAGATCACATGTTATCAGGCTAAGGAATGTCTTCTGCTCTTTAAATAGAAGTTCTGCAACAGCATTACTGGTTAGCCCACTTGGAATAGCATTTCATCATGTCAAGATCACAGATTTGAACAAATGGGAGCCAAGGACTATACATATAGCAGGCATGATCAGACAGTTAATTAGGCCTACAACCTT
Organism: Paulownia fortunei; assembly: GCA_019321725.1. Lineage (NCBI taxonomy): Eukaryota > Viridiplantae > Streptophyta > Magnoliopsida > Lamiales > Paulowniaceae > Paulownia > Paulownia fortunei. Next base: position 5,508,261 of record CM033105.1, on the reverse strand, counting down.
TATCATCACCACTGGTTCATCCAATTCACAGCCCTGTCTGAGCTTAAGTTATACCATAGGGTTCTTCAGCACTACAGAGAAGTGCTCTGTACTCGTCTCTTTAAGTGTTTCTTTATTTATTTTTTCGTTGCAAATTGGAAAGCTGCCAACTTGTGTGAAGAGTGATGGATGTTTAACAATGTTTTATGTATCCTAATTTGTGTAGATTGTTCTTTGTGGTGGTGATTTGAACAAATAAAACTTGACAGCTTTTCTCCTTTGATGCACATTTCTCTGAAACTGAGTCAGAACTGTAGTTGGTGTCTTTGTCTAAGACAGGTACTAGGAGGACTGAAGAGGTAGACAAATCCCAGGAAGATACTCTAACAGCACTTCCAAAGGGGATTTTGGAAAGAAATACATTTGTATAATTGATGAAGAAATGCTGGAGTTGATGTTAATCTAGCAAACAATAGGTCTAAGCAAAAAAATTCGATTTATATACTGTGTCCTAAATTTATGGTGCTTCTATTTTTTTTATTTAGGTTACAATATAAAATTTCATTTTCTAAAATTAAAATTTATTTTTCAAAACTGTGTCTCGACTAAAGTGATAACACCATTAATTCTAAACACATACTTCTAAGGACAAAATATATACTTTTCAACTTTCAACTAAAACTTAGTATTAGATCAAATTCAAGCTATTATTTTGAGGCAGAGGGAAATATATTCAAGCCATATACATGTACTCCTATTTCTTACATCAATGGATGTAATGTAAATAGTTATTAAAGCCATATATATTTTTTTTTAAAATATATATTAGGATTGACTTAAATTATTAAACTTCTAAAATCAGGCACATGTATTACACTTATCCCCTCTAGTAATGAATAGGTAGGATTGAGTCAAAGTCCATCTGCTTGATAGAAAATTTTATTTATATGCAAAAAATTAATGTGCATACAGGATTTTGTATATATATGTAAACCATTGTGAGTTTTAGTTTGAGGATTATGAGATCTAAAATTCCCAAGTAAACAAAATTCCATGCGAAAATTGAGTTCCTTATTAGAACTTTTGTAGTTTGTACCACAATTTGTTCTTTGATTGGAAAGCCTAACTTTCCATGAGAAGTATACCCTTATGTAATGTGCCAAAGGATTTTGATATTTTTGTACCATTCACAAAAAAATTAGTGTTAAGCAACATTAGGATATAAACAAATCCAACCAAATGAGTTATTATTTAAAAGTTTGGTTTGAATGTTTATCAAAACATCAAATTGTATTTAAATTTAGTTTGAATGTTAAATAAATTGAGTTTAAGTAAATTTTAATTGAATCAAAGGGAATCAAACTTCAATAATTTGATATTTTAACATGTTTTATTATTTTTTAACAAATCGAAGCGAATTCAAATTAAATTTCATATGATATTAAAAAATTCAAAACTTAACTTATTATGTTTGACAAATCAATTTAAAATGAATGTTTAGCTATTAATATAGTCAAATCTTGAATAACATGGTTCATGTTTTAGTTCATCCATTGTCCTGGACACAAACACTTGGACAAAAACCACATAGTAGTTAAAAACAACAGAACATGAAGAGTAAAAGAATGTGGATTTGTCTAAATTCAAATTAATTTCCTCTTCCTTCATACGACATTCAATAAATGATTATTTATTGTATTGATGTTTTAATAATTAATTGTATTAATCATTTCACTCTTTTATTAACAAGAAATTTACTCCAATTACTCTGTAAAAGTTGCATAATTTTAACCTTCCTCTCAACCTCTAATTGAACCAAAACCTTTAGAGTATAGATCAACGAACGAGTAGCATCACAACCGTAGGATTAAACGCACAATACCAATTAGCAATACAAATTGCCTATTAAAATTGAAGCCCTAAAATTGTGACGTATTTATTTCGTTAAATTAGTGAAAAAAAATATTTATGTACTTTTATAGCAGTTTATCGTTAATAATTGGTGTTTGATTGATATTCTTATTTGATGATGTATTTAACCATTTTATTTTTAAAAAAATTCAAAACTCTTTAAATATTGATCCACGCATGTTCAAAATGAGTCTTGGTACGTATATTATTTATTTCTATGTCTGTGACTCTAATCCTACAACTTTCATTTGTTATAAGCTAAGAAAATAAGCTTTAATATATGATTTAATTTGATTAGGAGCGTACTTACCTAGTTTTTGATAAATTGATATAATATCGAATGATATAGTTGATCATTTCTTTTTTTAAAAAAAATATTATAAATCAATTATCTACATATATCTATGTACATAAATTAGACTGTTTACTTGTTAATTTCAAATATAATAGTGAATAATTTAATTAACTCAATTAAGATCAGTAGTACTGTTTACTTGTTAAATTGACCAATTTGCTAAATATAATAGTGAATAATTTAGTTATATTAAATTTTTTGAATAATATTAACCAATATAATGATATTGCAATTTGGAAACTTTCATAAAAGTTGATATTGTCAAATATTTAATGAGATGTTGGTAAATATCAAATAGTTTGTCTTTGTAGCAAACATAAGATTCTATTTGTGAGAGTAATAATACTTGGTATCCATGTCTTTCTTCAACAATGTTGAGATTTGACTTTTAATGGATCAATTATTGCTTCAAATCCAAGATTTTTGCATTTAACAGAATGTTCATGGTATATAAGTACAACCAATGCAGTTTCGGGTGGTTTAACATGGATGTTTCATCTAAACAGGAGATGAAACAGATTTTCAATCCATTATATAATTTGAAGTTTGTCATAAAAAAAACGATTAAATTTATTTGAACATCATTAGATCATTTCTCAAATAATTTCAGTAGTTCAAGATCAATCTAGACCATTAAAATTTCAAATTATTATGATAATCCAAAAATCACCTCATCTTACCTAAGAAAGTACCATAAATTGAGTACATGGAAGAATTTAGCTTGAACTCCTCCCACTTCCCACCCCATGAAACACTAGTGCAAACTGAAATATTAATCTGTCTCAGGCCAATCATTTCATTATATCAGTGATAGGCTACAAAATCAGAAATTTGAGGCACTTGCAACTATAAAAGAGGCTCACACCAGAATCCCTTACAATTGTATAATTGTATGATGAGGTAAGTGTTGAGTTCGCTATAATCGTATGGGTATACGCAACGAAAAATTAAAAATTTTATCAAATATAAATTTAACTCCTTTGATTCGAAAGCGATTTTAACGATCGTGCTTATTCAAATGAATATATAAATAATATAAAATCGAATTATACCTTTCGTTCACTTCGGTTGTTGTAGGGAATGAAGCAATCAATTGCTTATTCTGGACTATCAGAACTCGCAGGGATCCAAGTGTCTCCCCTCTATCAGGTCCACGATACGGAAGAGCAATACCAATAAAAAAGATTCGCTAGTATCTTTTAGAACCGGAATATATTTTCAAAAATAATAAAGATTGATTTTTTAAGTTCTTGAAACAATAATATGAAAAGAATAACAAAAAACTAATTTTCTTTTTTTTTCTTGGAGAGTAAAAATAGAAAACTTTAAACAAAATATTTTTTGCTCAAATTTTTTAATTAATTATGTAATTTTCATCCATCATATATATATGGGTGAAAATTTTAATCACTTTCCAACTTTTGGAAAGTTTTTCAATTTTGAACTATTTTAAAACCTTATCTTGGAAGGATTCCAAATCTTCCAACAACTCTTCTCTTTTCTTTCTCTTATTGTATGTGGACTAATTTGAGACTACATTAATCATCAAAATTGTCTACATATATTGTTGATATTAATTTGAACTCTTCAAATAATATCAAGATAGATATATATCATATATATATATACTATAATTATATTTATACATAAATTAAATCTTAGTGGCCTATTTTATCCCATAAAATTGGTCACTATATTTATTTATCTATAAATATGTTAATTAATTTAATTTACTCCAATTGGGCTTCCTAATCAAATTAGGTCCAATTAAATAATTCAATTAGTTAATTGAATAATTTAATTTAACCATTACATTAAATAGAATCCTTAATTAATTAATTGATCAGTATTAATTAATTAATTTTCAACCATTGGATAAAATCTAAAATTAGAAATGTTACTTTCCATAAACAAGTGTGACCCTCTTAGGTTCACTACTAAGCTAGTAGTGAGTTTGCAACATTTGCAACTTATGAATAACAATTATTCTAATTAATTAATCCGCTTGAAATCAACTCCTTAATTCCAAGAACCTCATTATCTATAAAAACACCTAACAAGTAATCATGGCAAACTGGTTTTAGGTGAAATAGCGAGTAAATCTATTTCAGTTACGAGTATCATACACGTATGGTGCTTTCGACAGCTAATCTCCTGATTGAATCTAAGGCATGAATTATAAGTCAAAACCTTAAATGATTCAATAACTGTGATCCTATTTCAAGTTTCAATTATTCTTGATGAATCATAATTCATACTGCCTTACCCAAGGTCTTTGAATCACGAATTATGAAAATACAGAAGATTTTCTTATTTAAAAAGATAAGTGTCGAATTCTATGTTGGCCACTAACAAACCTCTATGCACACCAGTGCAACACCCAACATATCCCCTTTGTGATTGTCAAGCAATCAGAAGATATATCAAAGTGCTGCAGGATGCACACAAGGCTACCATCGTGACTCACGTTTGAGGACTAATCGTGTATTATCGCAACATAGAAATTCTTAGTTGGAGGCTTTGCCCGTCGAAATAAGCACCCACATACATGCACTTACATTTCTACACTAATGTCAATGGAATATGACATCCTCGTCTCACGAGCATGCATTATATGTACGAGTCTTACTGACCTATTTAATGTCCCATCTTAAAAAGCTCTCAACTCGGAACTTATTTAAGACCAAAACCTTAAAGCATGTTCCATGATCGCCATCATATGCGCGACCATGCCCCGTAGCTAAATTTGGTCTAAGGACTTTATCTAATGTGCAGAAATAAAAAATGCAAGACATAAGATAAAGAAAATGACTTTTTATTAATATGATTCCCAATAAGATTGTCTTAATAAAAGCAAAAGAGTATAATACACCAAATCTAATTGGAGCGTTGGGCATCCTACTCTAACAGTAAGAACTGAACCTATCCCCCTGAATAGGGGAGGACTATATATTTGATTTCTCCTACAGTGAACAGTCAAGACACCAGGTTAAAAATTGTTGAAACCTCTCTGCTAGAAGCTTATCAAACACCGAAACTCTGAGTAACAAGAATAGAGGAGATCCTAAAATCTTCAATTGACCTCTTTTTTTCTCTATATGAAAAAGTCGAGTTCTGCCGCATACCATTCATGCAAATAGCTTCTGCTCTACATATTATCCTAGATAAGTATCACAAAGTCGAGCTAATGTCAAGGATTCTTCTTCCTTGCTCTACTTCGTTTTGAGCTAGTCGTAGAGCTAGCTTTCTGCCAAAGGTAGACTTAAAGTCAATGATACTGGAGAAGTTTCATAATGTGTTATTACATGATACAGTTGATAAAATATAAGTTCTGCATACCGATTTGGATTTCTTGGTCCTCCCACGTATTCTATTCCTTGGAGGTTTTAATTTGTAAATCCGGACTATCTAATGATGAGTGGTGAATACCTTAAGGAAATGCAAAAGGCAACAGCAAAACAACAAGTATTCAAAACAAATTAGCTATTGATATCATTCAGTGTGCATAGTTTCAAGATAACTGCAGCAGTATAGCTCATGTTGAAGTCTTCTGTCCACATCTACTAACTAACATGCAAAACAAGAAGCATTTACCCTCGGGGCTTTGATGGAGAACATGGAATGTAAGATACACCACAAGTTCTTTGGCAAAGCTGCCATCCAACTCTGATAATAGAAGCAATAGAAGACAATGAGAATAAACAAACCGTTATTCAACAAATGTTCAATGTGGCTAGAAGGAATTCTCATTTGACTTTTCAACTTTATTTCATAATCACTTCATCACACATTTATTGCTCTATCCCAAATTTATTGCTTTTGTTACTTTTTTGGGATGTCCTAAAATAAGGGTCATTTCCTAAAATGGAAGTTGTTCATGCAAAATTATCCACCAAAATTAAAGTAATGATGTAATACCATTAATTTTCAACCATTATGTCTTACACTACTAACTGTCAATCATTATCTCTTAGTGCACTTTTTCAAAACTCATCTAAAACTCAGTGTTAAAGTCAAAACAAAGCCATTCTTTTGGGATGAAAAGAGTATTATTTTGATTGAAGGCACTCGTCTGCCAATTCTCTACCTAATCTTTTAAGTCCTAACAATCCCTAAATTTAATAGGAACAAGAACACAATACTGGGATATAGAGAGAAGTTACAAGGATAGTTTCCATAATGGCCAAATACAGATACAGATGAGTAGCCAACATAGTGGATGTAGCTACATGACGGAACTTATGATAACATAAGTTACAAATAAATAGCATTAACTGCATGCAGTAAATAATGAGTTTATAATATCAGGTTACCTCTTCAAAGTGTGTAAGCTTGAAATACTTTTTCCAATTTCAGTGTGCCTCACCCTGTCAAAGCCTCTACCATCTGTCTCCACAAATCTATAAGACAAAAGCAAGGCAAGTGATAAATTTGAAGAGTAGATAAAAATAAAATTTCCATACATATTTTCAATATAATTGCACTTGTAATATGAAAGTTTGTACATGAGGCAGGTCAACATGGTTGGAGTGGCTTGAGAATCGATCCAATACTGACCATCTCTCTGTTATAATCATGACATAAGTGATTAAACAAAGTTCAATTCGGAGAAATTATATGAAGAAATAGGCAACAGTTGATGACGTTGAGTGTTTAATAGATTAAAATAAGGACTCAGCATGGTGAGATCTACATAGCATTGAAGATGTGCAATTGCCCTTCCTCTTGCCCAGCAACTCAAACACAGTGAGAGAACCCAAACAAAGGGAGAAGAAACTCTCGAAAAGTTTCTCAACTATTCAAGACCAATGCGAATTTCCCCTCAAACAAATGAAAGTGATGAGCCAATATATATATATATATCCTACCACTGATGTATTGCAAGTTTATCTTTAACTTAAGGAACCAATAACCAACTTGATAAGGGAATTAGAATTTCTGCTCAGCAGCAATAAGATCTTTATGATTTAAACTACATTCAGATAAAAATAAGGTCATCCAATGTAGTCTTCCCTTGTAATACTTACACATACTTGGGATAATGGTTGCTACAAACATACAAATGAAAACTCTTGAAGAAAAATAGGTGGAAGCTTATTTATTCTCATTGATTACTTAATAATATATACAAATATATGTGCTTTACAAAAAAGAAAAATATAAGGATAATTAAATCAGTCAATCAATATACAAAATCATAGGGCCCAGACTTGTGTTTAATTGTTGTGTTGATCTTTAATTTATGCACATTGATTTTCTTGATAAGCTTCTTCATCAATGATATTGTTGGATTAGGTTTCCTCAATATGAAGATATTCCAATACCCAATTTAAATGAAGGGTAATTTTATGAAATGATATTTTTATTGACTTAGAGTATATAGTACAGATTAGTTCATAATCAGTAAAAACAAGAGAGAGAAAAAAGAGAGAGAAAGAGAAAGAGGAGAAGAGGAAATCGATTTTTGAAAGTATCACCAGACCAGTCACCTTCAAAATACGATCGGCAAAAATTGAACCGTTGGATCAAGTTGAAATTTGGACAATACGTTTATGATACATTGAGGTACAATCTGAATGATAAAATTTCAGTTCTAAAATCATTAGCACCTGATTCTGTGACAAACAGTGCAGTCTTATTTTCTAAAAGAACACTAGGGGCAGTCTAGATCAAGAGACTGTTTTGGAAATCAAACCATTGGATTGAGCTAAAAATTTGACAGTACATTCAGAAATCACAGTTTTAGATTTTGAATAGTTATTATTTCTATTACGTTGGTGTTTATTCAGTAATTTGACTAATTGATGTGTTTATCCCAATAAAGTGGTATCAGAGCACGGGTTGTGCACCGTACCTTGTGGTGAATATGGAAACTAATACAAGTAGAATGGTGAATCTTAATAGTTCTAATTATTAAATATGGAAGGAAAAAATGGAAGACCTTTTGTATGTGAAAGACTATTATTCGTTCATATTTGAAAGTACAAAGCTGATAGTAAAAGTCATACTGAATGAAATATATTGTATCGACAAGTATGTGGTTACATTAGGAAGTGGGTAGATGATAATGTTTTGAACTATGTAAGCGGTAAAATAAATGCACGATCCTTATAGGAAAAACTTGAGCAGTTATATGCTAGAAAAAAAGGGAACAACAAGTTATTTTGATCAAACAAATGATGAATTTGAAACACCAAGATGGAACTCCTATAACTGATCACTTGAATGCATTTTAGGGTATTATTAATCAGTTGGCTGGAATGAATATCAAGTTTTTTGATGAAGTGCAGGGGTTATGGCTTCTTGGTACATTATCGGACTCCAAGGAGACATGCATAACTTCTTTGTCTAACTAAATCCCAGATGGTGTCATTACCACGAATTTGGCTAATAGCAGTGTTCTGAATGAGAAAATGAGAAGAAAGTCACAGAGCTCTTTCACAAATTCAGATATCTTTATTACAGAAAAGAGGGAAAAAAGCAAAAACAAGGGTCTGAAAAGTAAAGATAGAGGCAAAGCAAGTCTAACAGGTATGCCAATGTTGAGTGCTACAATTATGGTATCAATGGGGCATATAATGAAGCATTGCCGAAAATCAAAGCAAGAAAAGTAGAAAGATAAGACAAAAAAAAGAAAAATAATGATGGTAATAGTGATGATCGACTTTCTACTATCATAGGTGACTTCCTTATCGTTCATGAATTTAATGTTGTTAATCTTGCATATAATGAGACTAGTTGGGTAGTTGATAGTGGTGCATCCATTCATGCTTCATCTCAAAGAGATTTATTTACATCCTATATACTAGGTGATTTTGGAAATGTTAGGATGGGTGATGATGGTTTAGCTAAAGCCATTGAATGGGAGATATATGTTTGAAGACTAGTAACAGTACAATGTTGATTTTGAAAAATGTTAAACATGAACCTGGGCTTCGTTTGAATTTGATTTATGTTGGAAAACTTGATGATGAGGGGTTTTGCAGTATGTTCTTTGACGGTCACTGGAAGCTCACTAAAGGTTCTTTGGTTGTAGCTAAAGGTAAGAAGTATTCTTCATTGTATTTGATGTAGGCAAAATTCTTTGATCACTCCATAAATGCAATGGACGATGAAAACAAAATTGAATTATGGCATGGCAGACTTAGTCACATTAGTGAGAAGGGATTGATGGTTTTGTCCAAGAAGAATCTCATTCCTAAAATGAAGAATGCATTCTTGAAGAAATGTGTTCATTGCTTGGTAGGAAAACAGACCACAGTTGCTTTCAAAATATCCCTTCCTTCAAGAATGCTACGTATACTTATGAAAACAAAACACTTGGTGGTGCCTTTTATTTTATGACTTTAATATATGATCACTCAAGAAAGTTGTGGGTTTATACATTAAAGACAAAAGACCAAGTGTTAGATGCGTTCAAACAATTTCAGGCATTGGTTGAGAGACTAACTGGGAAGAAATTGAGGTGTATCAAAACTTATAATGAAGATGAGTATTTTGATCCTTTTGATGAGTATTGCAGACAACATGGTATTCGACATCAAAAGATACCTCCTAAGACTCATCAGTTGAATGGGCTGGCAAAAAAAATGAATAAGATATTGGTTGAAAGGGTGAGATGTTTGCTTTCAGAAGCAGGTTTGCCAAAATCATTCTGGGGTGAGGCTTTGAGTATAGTTGTACATGTTTTAAATCTCACACCATGTGTTCCTTTAGATTTTGGTATTTCATATATGATTTGGTTAGGGAAGGATTGGATACAAGACCATTGTTCATATCCTTAAATATGAAAGGTCTAAACTTGATGTCAAGACTCGATAATGTGCATTTCTTGGCTATAGACAGGATGAGTTTGGTTACAGATTTTATGATCTAGTGGAGAAGAAACTCATAAGAAGTTGAGATGATGTATTTATTGAAGACCAAACCATAAAGGACATTGAGAAGACAGATAAAATAGCACCTAAATCCAATGATGATTTGGTTGTAGCTCTTCAGCATCATATGCCAGTACAGCCACAGGTTAAACATGACGTTTAGAATGATCAATCTGATCATGATGACATTGATGTTCCTACATAGGTTGAGGCAGATAATAATAGATCAACCAATACCACCATCAGAGGTTCCAACATTAGAGGTTGAGACTCCACTTAGAAGGTCTACCAGAATCCCAGTACCTTCCAAATGGTATCGTACTAGTTAATATGTATCAGTGATAGATGGGGGAGAACTCGAATGTTATGAAGAAGCAATAAAAGATGCATACAAAAATGAATAGATTGATGCCATTCAAGATGAGATAAAATCCTTGTATGAGAACACATTTGAATTGATTAAGCTGCTTGAGGGAAAAAGAGCTTTGAAGAACAAGTGGGTATACAGGGTGAAACAAGTTGAACACACTTCACGACCATGGTTCAAAGCTAAGGCTAGTTGTCAAGGATTTTATCCAGAAGAAATGTATTGATTTCAATGAAATCTCTCTCCTGTTGTTAAGATATCATCTATTCGTATTATGCTTGGTTTAGTAGCTTGTCTTGATTTTGGAGGTTGAGCAAATGGATGTTAAAACTACTTTCCTTCATGGTGATTTGGAAAAAAAAATATATGGAGCAACCAGAGGGTTTCAAAGTAAAGGGAAAAGAAGACTATGTGGGCAAGCTGAAAAAGAGTCTTTATGGCTTAAAGCAGATACCGAGACAGCGGAATAAGAAGTTGGAATCAGTTATAGGGGAGCAAGGCTTTCAAAAAACAACTTCTGACCATTGTGTATTTGTTCAAAAATTCTCTAATGATGACTTTGTAATTTTGCTGCTATATGTTGATGACATGATAATTATTAGCAAGAACAAGTCAAGGATTGATGAGTTGAAGTAAAAGTTGAGTCAATATTTTGCTATGAAGAACTTGGGCCAGTAAAACAGATTCTTAGCATTAGAATCATTCGTGATAGGAATGCTAAGAAGTTGTATTCGTCATAGGAGAAGTATATCGAAAAGGTGCTTCATCGGTTCAATATTGACAAAGCTAAAGTGGTTAGTTCTCCTCTTGCTACTCACTTTAAGCTCAACATTAAGCAATGTCCCTCCATACATACAGAAAAGAAAAAACATGGAAATTGTCCCTTATGCTTCAGTAGTAGGAAGCTTGATGTTTGCTATGGAATGTACAAAACCAAACATAGCTCATGTCGTTGGTGTTGTTAGCTGGTTCATGTCCAATCCTAGAAGAGAGCATTGGAATGCAATCGAATGGATTATGAGATACCTTCAAGGTACTTCCAGTTTGAGACTTGGTTTTGCTAATGGTAAGCCATCACTGGTTGGTTGTACAGATGCAGACATGACAGAAGATGTGGATACTCGTAAGTCAACTTCTGGTTACTTGATTAATTTTACAGGGGGAGCTGTAGCATGGCAGTCAAGGTTGCAAAAGTGTGTCGCACTTTCTACTATAGAAGTAGAGTTTATTGCAGCAACCGAAGTTTGTAAAGAGTTGTTGTGAATGAAGAAATTTGTGGGGGAGCTTGGTTTCAAGCAATAGAGGTATGTTTTATTTTGTGATAGCCAAAGTGTCATACACCTTGGTAAGAATTCTACTTTTTATACAAGATCAAAATATATCAATGTGAGATATCATTGGATTAGAGATGTTTTGAATGATAAATTATTGGAACTTGAAAAATTTCACACCGATCGAAATGGATCCGATATGTTAACAAAATGTCTACCAAATGAGAACCTTGAGACTTGTTGGTTGATTGTCGGGATGGCAAATCAAAAAAGAAGATTTTTTTTTCTCAAAATCAAAAAGAAGGAGATTTGTTTGGTTGGGTTTTCTCAATGTGGAGATATTCTAATACCCAATTTAAATGAAGAGTAATTTTATCAAATGATATTTTTGTTGACTTAGGGTATAGAGTCCAGATTAGTTCATTATCAACAAAAACAAGAGAGAGAAAGAGAGAGAGAAAGAGAAAAAGGAGAAGAGGAAATCAATTTTTGAAAACATCGCTCGACCAGTCATCTTCAAAACACAATCGAAAGAAATTGAACCATTTGATCAAGATAAAATTTGGACAACACATATAGGACACATTCTGATATAATATGAATGATAAGATCGGATTTTGAATTCTCTATCATCTGATTTTGTGATGAATAGAGCAGTCCTATTTTCTGAAAAAATTACTGGGGTAGTCTAGATCAAGAGGTTGTTCTGGGAAATCGAACTATTGGATTGAGCTGAACATTTGAAAGTACATTTAGGAATCACAATTTTTTATTCTGAATGGTGGAGATCGGATTTAAAGTCTCTTTTCATTAGAAACTATTTATGGACAGTAGTGCCACATTTTGGGTAAGATCTTTCTAATTTTTCATGGTATAACTTATTTGTTGCCTAGATTGAAATATTTTAAGGTTTTTGTGATTATATATCACTTGAGGAAGATTGTTGAACTTGTTGTATACCCATTTTGATTATAGTAGAGATTATTTTAGTGGATTATGGTCCCGTGGTTTTTACTCCTCACATCATGGAGGTTTCCACATTAAAAATTGCTCATGTTCTTTGTATTTGTGGTGATTTTATATTGCAACAATTGTGGTTGGTTTGCTTGTTATTATTTCCTCCTAGGTTCACACAAAATAGGGATAATTATTATTTTCGTTGCGTTGGTGTTTAATTGGTAATTTAATTAAACTTGGTGTATTTATCTCAACAGATATTTCTACCTTGATCTTTGGGTTTGTCATCCTTAACATGCCCCCTCATACTGGTGTGTGGAATATGATGAACACCCAGTTTACTCTTGAAAAGCATCATTAGCTAATGGTTTTGTAAAGATATCAGCAGGTTGAGATAAGGACTGAATATATCATGTGAGAAGATTGCCTATTGCAACTTTTTCCCTTACAAAATGATAGTCAAGCTCAATGTGCTTTGACCTTGCATCAAACATCGGATTAACTGACATATGGAGTGCACTAACATTATCACAAAACAACTGTGATGGTTGTGTTAATATGACACCAATGTCTTGAAGAATGAATATCATCCATGTTATTTCTATTATTGCGGAAGCCAGAGAACAATATTCGGCTTCTGAACTAGATCGAGATACCATAAGTTGTTTCTTTTAACAGCAAGAAATGCAATTTGCACCAAAAAAGTGCAGAATAATATAATACTTCTTCGAGTTGTAGGGCAACCAACCCAATCAGCATCACTAAAGGCATAGAGAGTAGTAGGACTTTGAGTGATAGAACGAAGAGCAAAACTATATCATTTAAGTATCTCAAAATACGCTTCACGACCTTTAAATGAACTAGTGTAGGACTACTAAGAAATTGAGAAACCTTGTTGTCTGCATAAATGATATCTGGCCTTGTAAAAGTGAGGTATTGGAGAGCACCTAATATACTTCGAAAAACTATTACATCTACAGGCTCTGAACTAGAGACTTGTGCTTTATGTTTTATTATCATTGGTGTAGCAAAAGCAACACTTTCAAGCATTCGTATTTTGTGAAGCAAATCACGCGTATACCTGAGACAAGAACACACCACCAGAAAAGGTCTTTACTTCAACACCAACAAAATAATGTAATGACCTGAGATCTTTGATTGCAACTCTTGGCCAAGTTTATCAATTAAACTTTGAACAAAAGCATCATTATTCCCTGTAAGAATGATATCATCCACATATATGAGAATAATGGCAGTAATACCATTATTGCGATACACAAAAAGTGAAGTATCAAATTTACTGCAATAAAACCCGAGTTGTAGTAAATATCGAGAGAGTCCATTAAACCAAGCATGAGATGCCTGCTTTAAACCATAGATTGACTTTTTAAGCAAGCAAACATGATCTTTCTTGGTGAAATCAATGAATCCTGGTAGTTATTCTATGTAAACAATTTCTTTGAGATTGTTGTGCAAGAATGCATTTTTTAACATCGAGTTGCCTCCTCTTCCACTTAAAAGATAAAGAAAGGGCAATCACTAACTGGATGGTAGTTGGTCGAACTACTTGACTAAAAGTTTCATCATAGTCAACTCTAGAAACTTGTGTGAAGCCTTTTGCAACTAACCGAGCCTTGAAATGATCAATAGTTCCATCCTCTTTTATTTTAATGTGATAGACCCACTTTGAGCCTACAATATTAATTTCAAAAGGCCTAGAAACTAATTTTCATGTATTATTAGACTTGAGCATAGCAAGTTCATCTTGCATAGCTTCTATCCACCGTTGATATTTCAAGGCTTCTTTGAGAGTGTTTGGTTTAGATGGCAAAGATAGAAGGGACCCTTTGGTTGTAACAATTACATAGTCTTTCAAATAGAAAGGTGCTTTGCGTTGCCTCACTGGTCGAAAAATAATTTGAGAGTTCGATTCAAAACTTTCCATGAGTGATGGCTGAATTTTCATATTTTGTGGTTGAATTCCTCCAGTTGACTTACAATCAATTTGCATAGCTGGCAATTATGTTGAGAGGCCATGAGTCTTTGTATTCAATTACTCATGTGAACTAATAACTTGGGAAGTCATTTTATCGGCATCTAGTTGCTCTAAAGTTGTAGGATTGATATCTTCATTTGTTGGTGAACAAGCTGCATATAAATATTGTCACAACAATTTGTAAAATTAGGAGCACTTAGAGTTTGAGAATTTTTCTTTTTGGAACTTTCCTTATTTGAAGGAATTGAATAAAATTTTCCCAATGTGCCAACCCACTCATCCATGTTTTGGAGTTTTGAAAAGGTATGTTTTTTAGGATTTTTGACCAGTTGAATTGGTTTGAGAGGAAAGGCCTCTTCATCAAAAATGACATGCCGTGAGATGTACACTCGGTTTATTTTTGGTTCCAAACAACGATACCCTTTGTGTATTGGACTATAGCCAATAAAAACACATGGATATATTTTCTTGACAAACTTTGAACCACCTTGATGTCTCAAAGAAGGAAAGTACAAGCATCCTAGCAACCGCAAACTACTATAATCTGGATGTATGTTATAAAGTTTGTGATAAGGGCTTTCATTTTGCTAAACTGATGATGGTAAATGGTTAATCAAATATACAACAGTTGAAAATGCTTCAACCCATAAAGATAATGACATATTAGCATGAAATAACATTGTGAGCCAGTCTCAACTATATGTCGATGTTTTCTTTTTGCTACACCATTCTGTTGAGGAGTCCCAAGACAAAAAACATGTAATTTGATGCCACTCCTTTGAATATGATCAATAAAAATATTCGAATTGAATTCTCCACCCCCGTCGCATTGAAAGATTTTAATCATTTGACCAAATTGGTTTTCCACAAGTTTATGAAACTTGATGAAACAATCCAAGAAAATCAGACTTTCGCTTCAAAGGATATAACCATATATATCTACTAAAGTCATCAACAAAAATTGCTTAATACAAAAAACCTTGATTTGAAGCTATAGGGACTGGCCCCCAAAGATCACAATATATCGTTTGCATAAGAAACTTTGAGATTTTATTTCTATTTTTGAAAGGAAGCCTACAACTTTTACCCATTTTACAGCTACATATATTAGATTTAGCTATCTAATGAGAAACATCAATGATATGTTTCTCCTTTAATAGGGATAATAATTTTGAATTAGGATATCCTAGTCGTTGATGCCAAAGTGTAGAAAAAGAACCTCTTTTCTTTACTACGCTCAAAGCTTCATGAAAAACTCCATCTAAGGCGTACAACTGCCCATTTTTATGTCCCTTCATGATTATCTTTTGGCTTCGATCCTTAACAAAAAAGTTAGAAGATGTAAACTCAAAAGTGCAAAGGTTATCTAATGTAAATTTTCCAACAAATATCAGATTCTTTTTCAAATGCAAAACAAAAAGCACATCATTTAATTTGAATTTTCCTTCTTTTGTAGAAACATACTCATCATCGACATGGGAGATTAGTAAGGAATTTCCATCACCCATAAAAATCATATCATTACATGTGTAAGATTTGAAGGAAGAAAATTTACCTACATCATTAGTCATATGCGTAGTAGCTCCAGAATCAACATAAAATGATGGATCACTTTCATCATTAAGATTAAGTGCAACAAGAGGTTGCGGAAAATCATTTGATTGGTATGAATAGTCAAACCTATGCGAACAATCAATGGTAAGATGATTAGTTTTTCCATATATTTGGCAAATAATTTTATCGGGTCTATTTGAGTTATTGGATTGTTGAATATCCAGCTTTGGTTGATGACTTAGATTATTGGACTGCTGATTCATATTGTGATTTGGCTGCACTACAATATTTTGATTATTGTTGTATCATCTAGTTGGTGTAAAGCCTCTGTCGTAAGAGTTGAAACGTCCACCTCATTTATTTTGCCTATGACCCCTTTGGCTAAGAAAGGCCTGATCATGCTGAATGTAAGTCTTTTCCTCCTCACGTTGTGATGCTAATGTTTGTTCATGGCCTTGGAGAGCCAAAACAAACTGGTTAAAAGAAGGATATGGCGGCTTCGTGAGCATTGCATTACGGAAATTCATATAATGGGCACCTAAGCCTCTAGCAAATTGGAAGACTTTATCAAGGTTTAGGATCGACTTCTGGATGGCTGCGAGATTATCGCATATGAGTTTGAATTCTTTAAGATACTCTTCAAGTGAACGAGAACCCTTCTTGATTACCATCAATAAATTTTTCAAATTTTCTTTCTTTTTAATGGTGACGTGAAGTAATTGTTGTTCAAGTAATGTCTATAGATCAAAAGCGATTCCTGTTTCTCCAAAAACCATACTAAGGACATCCTCAGTCATCGTTCCAAGAAGCCATGAAGTCAGAAGTCCATTGTTGGTTATCCAGGTCAGATATTAGGAGTTCTAATTTTTTTTCTCCATTTTCACCCATAATTTCTTCAGCTAGTTTTTCATTCACTATAATGTGATGGTAGATCCCAAGACTGTGAATTAGAAGGATGATTTGAGAGCGCCATAAAATAAAATTGCTAGAGTTTAGTTTGATAGAGATCAAACTAGAACATTGGTGAAAAGAGTGCAGGTTAAGTTCAGGTTCTTTCTTCCACATGGAAGAAGAAGATGAAAACATGATGTTTTGGTTTGTGGGTATTGGCTCTGGTACCATGAGAATTCTTGAAGAAAAATAGTTGGAAGCTTACTTTATTCTCACTGATTACTTGATAATATATACAAATATATGTGCTTTACCAAAAAGGAAAATATAAGGCTAATTAAATCATTCAATCAATATGCAAAATCATAGGGCCGAGACTTGTGCTTAATTGTGGTGTTGACCTTTAATGTATGCACATTGATTTTTCTCTTGATATGCTTCTCCATCAATGATATTTCTGTCTTGATCTTTGGATTGTCATCCTTAACAACAGATATGAGACATAATGTTGCCACATTATGGAGTAGATCTGATAAATTTATAAGAAATCATACCACATGCTCTAAATTTATAAACATTAAACGGTAGCAAATGAAAGTAGTGCTGATGAAAACAAGAAAGGAAAAGCAAAAAAGTAAACTCAAAGACCCAAGTTAGTACCAACATTAAAAGCATAGACTCCATCATCAATTAATAAATTGTTGATAAAACCCAGCCAATTCTTCCTCCCAACTATTATCGACTGATACTTGAACCATGCTCCCAACCATGGGGGGCACGTCAATAAACAAGAAAAAAAATATAAATTAAAGTAGAGAATTTAAAGTGGAAGTGTTGTTAGATTCCGATTGCTTTCTCTCAGAAGTATTCCTCCTTGAGAGTTGGGGTCTAACTATGACATTTACATACATGTGGACCTATCTATAATGTTGTTGTGCCAAACTCCAGTGCTACTATGAGGGTAGAGAAATGAAGAAATATAGGGGAGGTATTGTTTTCATTACAATAATGTTGACAAGACAATAAATAAAGAAGTACTACTCTTAAATCAATAGAAAATATTGGATAATATGAAATGAAATACTAATTGTAATAGATGATACAACTAGTGAATACATTGAATTTTAGAAAGTGATAATTGAGGAAGTATTACTTTCCTTGCATGATTCATTTAAAGAAAGGTTTAATTGCACTGCTCTCCCTTCTACTTTAGTTAATTATCAACTCATCATCATTTTTAATTTTGAAAATATAGACATCTTTTTTCGTTGGTGAACATAATGGATTCTGATAATGTTCCTAATATGTCCTTGCTTGAATATGTTGTATTTTGCTGAACAAAATACCCTTGTATAGGAAGGTATGTGGGAGTCTGAGCAAATTATACATGACTTGTTACTCTAGAGTGTGTGTGTGTGTGTGTGTGTGTTTTATAGAATTGACGAAGTAATAATGATAACTTTACTCGTACTTTTATAGTGGATGCATGCATGCTCAGGCCGGAGCTGCAAGCAGTATGAATGCATAATGCTGGTGGATTAATGAGTCTAATTTGAAATTGGAGCCCCATATGTTCATTTATTATACTCTTATCTCCCAAATATACTATGCCTAAGCATGCTTCATCTCCAACTACTATTGGTTGCCTAAATGTAATATGTTTATAATTATTCTTTACATATATAATATATTACTAAGTAATTGTTAGGTTAGATTTCCTCAATGTGGAGATATCCAATACCCAATTTAAATGAAAGGCAATTTTGTCAAATGATATTTTTGTTAACTTAGAGTATAGAGTCCAAATTTGTATATTATCAGTAAAAAAACAAGAGAGAGAAAGAGAGTGAGGAGAAGAGGACATCAATTTTTGAAAGCATCACCCAACCAATTACCTTCAAAATATGATCGGGAGAAATCAAACCGTTGGATCAAACTAAAATTTGGCCAGCACGTTCAAGATAAATTGATCTACAATCTGAATGGTGATCCGATTCTGAATTGTTTAGCATCTGATTTTATGATGAACAACACAGTCTTATTTTTTGGAAGAACACTAAGGGTAGTTTAGATCAAGAGACTGTTTGGAAAATCAAACCATTGGATTGAGCTGAAAATTTAACAGTATGTTTAGGACTCATAGTTGTAGATTTTGAATGGTGAAGATCGGATTTACAGACTCCTTCATCGGAAACCATTCATGGACAATAGTGACGTATTTTAGGTGAGATTTTCAATTACTCTTGGTAGAACTTGTTTGTTGCTAATATTAAATTATCTTGAGGTTTTTGTGATTGTATATCACTTGAGGCAGTTTGTTGAACTTGTTGTATCCCCATTTTGATTATAGTGGAGATTATTTTTGTGGACTATGGTCCCATGGTTTTTACTCTTCACGTCGGGGAGGTTTTTTACGTAAAAAATTCTCATATTTTTATGTCTGTGGTGATTTTATATTGTTGCAATTGTAAT
Source organism: Paulownia fortunei (assembly GCA_019321725.1). Taxonomy (NCBI): domain Eukaryota; kingdom Viridiplantae; phylum Streptophyta; class Magnoliopsida; order Lamiales; family Paulowniaceae; genus Paulownia; species Paulownia fortunei. The sequence goes on along the minus strand of CM033105.1, from coordinate 5,488,631 downwards.
TGGTTTGCTTGTTATTATTCCTACTAGATTCACACAAGAGATGGATAATTATTATTTCCATTGTGTTGGTGTTTAATCGGTAATTTGAATGAACTTGGTGAGTTTATCCCAACAAAGTGGCATTAGAGCAGGAGTTGTACTCTGTGCCTTGTGATGAACATGGAAAACTAATATAAGTAGAATAGCGAATCTTGATGGTTGTAATTATCAAATATAAAAGGAAAAATGAAAGACCTTTTATATGTGAAAGATTATTATTTGCCCGTATTTGAAAGTACAAAGCATGATAGTAAAGTGATGTTGAATGGTATATATTGCATCAACAAGTATGTGGTTACATTAGGCAGTAGGTAAATGATAATATTTTGAACCATGTAACCAGCGAAACAAATGCACGATCCTTACGGGAAAACTTGAGCAGTTATATGCTAGAAAAATAGGGAACAAGAAGTTATTTTTTATCAAACAAATGATGAATTTGAAATACCGAGATGGAATTCATATGACTGATCACTTGAATGCATTTTAGGGTATTATTAATCAGTTGGCTGGAATGAATATCAATTTTGATGATGAAGTGCAGGGGTCATTACCATGGATTTGGCCAAGAGAAGTATTTTGAATGAGGAAATGAGAAGAAAGTCACAGACTTCTTTCACACATTCAAATATCTTGATTACAGAAAAAAGGAGAAAAAGCAAAAATAGGGGTCCGAAAAGTACAGATCGAGGCAGAAGCAAATCTAACAGGTATGCCAATATTGAGTGCTATAATTGTGGTATCAATGGGAATATAATGAAGTATTGCCAAAGACCGAAGCAAGAAAAATAGAAAAATAAGGGAAAAAAATAAAAATGATGATGGTAATGGTGATGATTCGAGTTTCTACTGTCAGATGTGACTTACTTGTCGTTTATGAATTTAATGTTGTTAATCTTGCATTTAATAAGACTAATTAGGTGCATCAATTCATGCTACATCTCGAAGAGATTTATTTACATCCTACACACTAGGTGATTTTGGAAATGTCAGGATGGATGATGATGGTTTAGCTAAAGCCATTGGAATGGGAGATGTGTGTTTGGAGACTAGTAACAATACAATATTGATTTTGAAAAATGTTAAACATGTACCTGATCTTCATTTGAATTTGATTTCAGTTGGTAAACTTGATGATGATGGATTTTGCAGTATGTTCTTTGATGGTCAATGGAAGCTCACTATAGGTTCTTTGGTTGTGACTAGAGACAAGAAGTATTCTTCATTGTATTTGATGCAGGAAAAATTCTTTGATCGCTCTATAAATACAATGGACGATGAAAACAAAACTGAATTGTGGCACAACAGACTTAGTCACATTAGTGAGAAGGGATTGATGGTTTTGGCCAAGAAGAATCTCATTCCTAAAATAATGAAAGCAACCTTAAAGAAATGTGTTCATTGCTTGGCAGGAAAACAGATTAGAGTTGCTTTCAAAACATCCCCTCCTTCAAGAATGCTAGGTGTACTTCATTTAGTATATTATGATATTTACTTCATTTAGTATATTTTGATATTTGTGGCTCTATGAAAACAAAAATACTTAGTGGTGCTTTCTATTTTGTGACCTTTATAGATGATCACTCAATGAAGTCATGGGTTTATACATTGAAGACAAAAGACCAAGTGTTAGATGTGTTCAAACAATTTCAGGCCTTGGTTGACAGATAAATTGGGAAAAAATTAAGGTGCATCGGAACCAATAATGGAGGTGAGTATTCTGGTCCTTTTAATGAGTATTACATACAATAGGGTATTCAACATCAAAAGATATCTTATAAGACTCCTCAATTAAATGGTGGCAATATGAAACTGGTTGAAAAGGTGAGATATTTGCTTTCAGAAGTAGGTTTGCCAAGATCATTCTGAGGTAAGGCTTAGAGTACAGTTGTACATGTATTAAATCTCACACCATGTGTTCTTTAGATTTTGATATTCCAGACAGGGTTTGGTCAGGGAAGGCTACTTCCTATAGCTATTTACGTGTCTTTGGATGCAAGGGTTCATATTCCTAAAGATGAAAGGTGTAAACTTGATGTCAAGACTCGACAGTGCGTGTTTCTTGGCTATAGACACAATGAGTTTGGTAATAGCTTTCATCACCCAGTGGAGAAAAAACTCATCAGAAGTCAAGATGTTGTCTTTGTTGAAGACCGACCATAAATGACATTGAGAAGGCAGATAAAACAGCACATAAATACAGTGATGATTTGGTTGACTTAGATGTAGCTCCTCAGCATCATATGCCGGTACAACCACAAGTTGAATATGATGTTCAGAATGACCAATCTGATTATGATAACATTGATGCTCCTATACAGGTTGAGGTAAATAATATAGATCAACCAATACCACCATCAGAGGTTACAACATTAGAGGTTGAGACTCCACTTAGAAGGTTTACCAGAATCCCAGTACCTTCAAAATAGTATCCTAATAGTTAGTATGTATTAGTGACAGATGGGGGAAAACTCGAATGTCATGAAGAAGCAACAAAAGATACATACAAAAATGAATAGATTGATGCCATGCAATATAAGATGAAATCCTTGTATGAGAATGACATATTTGAACTGATAAAACTGCCTAAGAGAAAAAGAGTTTTGAAGAACAAGTAGTATACAGAGTGAAGCAAGATGAACATACTTCACGACCACAGTTCAAGGCTAGACTAGTTGTCAAGGGTTTTTGCCAGAAGAAAAGTATTGACTTCAATGAAATATTCTCTCCTGTTGTTAAGATATCATTCTATTTGTGTTGTACTTGTTTTAGCAACAAGTCTTGATTTGGAGGTTGAACAAATGGATGTTAAAACTGCTTTCCTTCATGGTGATTTGGAAAAAAGAGATTTATATGGAGTAACCAGAGGGTTTCGAAGTAGAGAAAAATGAGGACTATTTGTGCAACCTAATAAAGAGTCTTTATGGGTTAATGCATGCACCGAGACAGAGGTATAAAAAGTTTGAATCAGTTATGAGAGAGCAAGGCTTTTGCAAAACAACTTCTGACCATTATGTATTTGTTTAGAAATTCTCTGATGATGACTTTGTGATTTTTGCTGCTATATGTTGATGACATATTGATTATTAGCAAGAACAAGCTAGGGATTGCTGAGTTGAAGTTACAGTTGAGTCAACATTTTGCTATGAAGGACTTAGGGCCAACAAAACAGATTCTTGGCATCATAATCATTATGTGATAAAAATTCTAAGAAGTTGTATTTGTTAGAGGAGAAGTATATCGAAAAGGTGTTTCAAAGGTTCTACATAGACAAAGCTAAAGTGGTTAATTCTCCTATTGTACTCACTTTAAGCTCAACACTAAGCAGTGTTGTCCATAGATGTAGAAAAGAAAAACATGGAAAGTGTCCCTTATGCTTCAACAGTAGGAAGCTTGATGTATGTTATGGAATGTACAAAACCAGACATAGCTCATGTAGTTAGTGTTGTTAGTTGGTTCATGTCCAATACTGGAAGAGAGCATTGGAATGCAATCAAATGGATTATGAGATACCTTCAAGGTACTTCCAGTTTTAGACTTGGTTTTGGTAATGGCAAGTCATCACTGGTTGGTTGTACAGATGCAGATATGGCAGGAGATATGAATACTCATAAGTCAACTTCTGGTTACCAGATTAATTTTACAAGGGGAGCTGTAGCATAGCAATCAAGGTTGCAAAAATGTGTTGCACTTTCTACTATAGAAGCAAAGTTTATTGCAACAATCGAAGTTTGTAAAGAGTTGTTGTGAATGAAGAAATTTGTGGGGGAGCTTGGTTTCAAGTAACAGAGGTATGTTTTATTTTGTGATAGCCAAAGTGTCATACACCTTGGTAAGAATTCTACTTTTCATGCAATATCAAAATATATCGGTGTGAGATATCATTGATTAGAGATATTTTGAATGATAAATTATTGGAGCTTGAAAAAGTTACACCAATCGAAATGGATCCGATATTTTAATGAAATGCCTACAAAAGGAGAAACTTGAGACTTGTTAGTTGATCGCTGGGATGGCAAATCCTTCCATATAATCAAAAAGAGAGAGATTTGTTTGGTTAGGTTTTCTCAATGTGGAGATATCCTAATACCAAATTTAAATGAAGGGAAATTTTATCAAATAATATTTTTGTTGACTTAGGGTATAGAGTCCAGATTGATTCATTATTAGCAAAAAAAAACCAAAAGAAAGAGAAAGAGATAGAGGAGAAGAGAAAATCAGTTTTTGAAAGTAGCACCCGACCAATCACCTTCAAAATATTATCTGGAGAAATCGAACAGTTGAATCAAGCTGAAATTTAGACAATACATTTAGGAGACATCTGGCTACAATCTAAATTATGGATGATCTAGTCTCTGAAATCTCTAGCATCTGATTCTGTAATGAACAGAGCGGTCCTATTTTCTAGAATAACACTGGGCAGTCTAGATCAAAAGGCTTTTTTGAGAAATCGAACAGTGGGATTGAGTTAAAATTTGGCAGTACATTTAGAATTCATAGTCGTAGATTCTGAATGGTGAAGATTGAATTTATACATCTTTCATAAAAAACCGTTCATGGACAATAGAGCCACGTTTTGGGTGAGATTTTTCTAATTACTCTTGATAAAACTTATTTGTTGCCAAGATTGAATTATCTTGAGGTGTTTGTGATTATATATCACTTGAGACAAATTGTTGGACTTGTTATATATCTATTTTTATTATAGTGGAGATTATTTTGGTGGACTACGATCTCGTGGTTTTTACTACTCACATTGGGAAAGTTTTCTATGTTAAAAATTACTCGTGTTTTTGTGTTTGTGGTGATTTTATATTGCTGCAATTGTGATTGGTTTGCTTGTTATTATTTCGTACTAGGTTTACACAATAGAGGGATAATTATTGTTTCCATTGCGTTGGTATTTAATCGATAATTTGATGGAATTTGGTGAGTTTATCCCAACAGTAATGACCCCAAAGTGAATTATTTAAACAATCACCATCCCACAAAATCAAAATTATAGTGTCAAAGTTAAATGAGTATAAAAAGTTAGTAAAGGTAAAAAATGCTATTTTATAGAATATCGGGATGTTTGGTCTAAACATTTGATTAAGTGTTAAGTGAATGACACTCTAACTATCTTAGATGACAGTACCAACCTCCTCCGTCAGACCAAAGATCCCAACTTAGCCTTTCAACCACAAAGCTTCGTTTATTGCCCAATAACTGCCATATACTACGCCTTTGTGGTAGATAAAACAATGTAGGCTAAAGAACCACTGAGAGAACATTTTATTTATCCAAATAAAGTGTATACAAACAAATGAGAGAACATCTTAACCAAATCCCCAGAAAAATCAGAATTTAGATAACAAATTACTCCATCTCTAGAAGGACTCACAAAATTGTAAAAACATAAGCTAGATTTGTAGTACTCTTTTAAATATCTGAAAATGCACTTGACAGCTTCCAACTATCCTTCCCAAGATGGACCGTATAATGGCTCACTACACTAACAACATGTGAAATATTTGGTCAAGTTATGTCATATAGAACATCAAACTCAAGACAAGTGTTTGCTTATTATATTTCAATTTTTAAAAAAAATACCCCTTCTCTATATGCACTCCTTAAAAATATTTTTTTAATTAATTCACTCAGATGATTTTGATGAATTAATGATTTTCAAAATCAAAAGAGAAGTGGAAAAGGGGTAAAGGATTAATTGGTAATTATAACATTTTCCTAGGAAAAAAAAAGCTCATTAATATATCTCTCCTTTTGGATACTTGGAGAGTTCGTTCATATTTCAAGCTCTTTTTTTATCTCTTTATTATACTCTAATCTTTAGCAACATTTTTCCTGATTTTATCCATAAGGAAGCATAACGTAATCTGAATTAAAATAAATAAGACAACACATTTACAGCCAAGAACTTTGGAAACAATCATTATCCAATTCATTTACTAAACTAAACAAGAAACACCCAAAAAACTAAAATAACAAAAGGAAGATTTGCAGTTATTGCTCTAGGGTTTCATGCAACTATACATATAAAGTTGAGGTAGCAAAGGTGTCTCATCGATATATTGCTTAAAAGTTTATGACTTTCGTTGCTATAGGAAGGGATGGCTTCATTACCTAGTAAGCTGATAGCCCTGCAGGTAGTGTTCAAGGCCGGTGGAGATTTATTTCATCTCCTTTTAAACAGGCATGTACATATGATACTTTTAGCCATTCAGAAAGTGTACTAATTCCTTCACATATTAGCGTTATCAATTTGTTAAAAATTGATTATCTCATGTGATCATGCATGATCCAAGTTCAAGCAGTTTTAATTCTGAGTTTGGAATTATTCTTGGTACAAATCACGTGCATCTAGAAGACCCCTCATCTTCCACGCAGCTTCCCTAACTCGTGCTAAGAAGATCATGCACCATACAAAAATAACTTATCTGTTCGTTCTCAAGTGTATATACCAAGATAAAGTGCAAGAAGATGTTGCAAGCAAGATGATAAAAAGATCATAATAACTTAACAAAGAAAACAGTTTAAATTCAGAAAATGGGTGAATGTCGGGGTTTTTTCCTTTATTTAAGGACTACTTGTAAACAACGTTATAGAACTCTGGAAGCAGAGACGGAGGAAGGTGGGTGGTGGCTCAATTTTTTAACATTCTATTTTTAACATATAAATCCAATAAATTTAAAAAAAAATCCCCTCTCTTTTGAATAATTAAATTATCTCAGTCGTCCCCTCAAATTTTTGCAATCCTATTTTAAATAAGTTAATTTAATAAATTTAAAAATGTCCTAAAATTATTGTAAACTTTATTTTTTAAAAAAAAAATAGGTAATGGAATTTTAGGTAAATGTTTTTTGAAAAATACAAACTTCTAAAATCTATTTGTACTAACTAAGATTTTATTATGATTTTTTTTTTACAAACATAATTTATTTTAGTCAAAAAAACACTCATTATTATTATTATTATTATTATTATATTATTATTATTATTATTTTGTAAGCATCATTTTATTTGGTTTATGGTTATGAAATAATGATCAAATTCTTGCACTACTTTTTAAAAGCAAGTTTGATTGACAAAATCTATTTTTGACATGTTATTATAAATTTTTATTAATGTTAAGAATTGTTTTTGCTTGAATAATAGATCTTTTTCACAATAAAAGTAATTAAGAATTTTATTATTTTTTTCAATTATTTTTAACTCATTGGTTTCTAAAAATATTTTTTCATTCACATTTATTTATTTTCATTGAGTCATTTTTGCCAATACTTTGCATTTTATTTATTTTTTAATTTTATTTAGTCCAATGAGAATTAGATTATCGTCTCATGTCTACTACCCTATGGTACGTGATTTCCAAATACTATAATTAGAATATTAAAATAATTTTTTAATTAAAATATGTTTCACGATTAGACTTTTCCTCAAGTAATCTTTTACAAATGTATAGGTATTTATATAAACTACATTTTATTTGAAGAATATTTTTTTTTAATAATAAGAAAAATCTTAATACTTAATAATAACTCATAATATTGTGATGAAACTGTAAGAGTTACTCTAATTTTCAGATCATATTTTCTAAATTTGTAAGTTAACTTTTATTTTTATGTTGTATTGAATTAGAATTATTTCTCATTTTCATTTTAAAGTCGTTTTTATTTGAATACTTATACAAATATGATAGATATAAAAATTTTATGTATAAATATCATATATTTTATTTATATTTGTATTTATAACTTGATAATTAGTTAAGAAAAAATCATAAAAATATTTTAATATGTGCAAAAATAAATAATTAATATTTTATTTTGACAAATCTAGTGCTTTGTACTAAAATCTTAGCTCCCTCCCAAAAGGTCATTCGAAAACCAATTTTGTTGATAGAATGAAGGAATGAATCAGAGTAGACAACCCTTCATTTAAGATAGATTTAGTTCCCGTGACATAAATTTTTCAAGAAAGGATTTAATTATCATCAGAAAAAATTTGGTCCATTAAATGTGATAATGGATGTAGCTCGTTTAAATTAAGATTTCAAATCTTGTTAGTATGGAAACTTTCAACCACAATACTTTATATAAGAAAAATATAAATTAAAAAGATTTTAAAAAACTGTGGAGGTTTTATGGAAAGTCTTAACTATCAATTAAGCTCAATTCGGGGCTTGGAATATACACATGAAAATTTGACGAGTTGATAAGTTGTTTTATACTAATAATTCATATGTCTTTTGATTAATAATTAGTTTGTTTTTAAGTATTTATGTTACTTTTTATGTATAGGTTTTTGAAATCTTGTGGGTAATGGAAAAATGAGAAAAAAATGAAAAGAAACAAAACTTGGTTGAAATTTTGAATAATCAGCATTATAATATTGCTGGTGGCAGTGTTCGTATTTTAATCATAACTTTTTTACTACAATATCATTTTAACTTAATTTTTAATTTATTGAAAATCCAAGAGACAGATCTACAATATTTATGTTTACCATAAAATTCAATTCTTTCAATTTAAATAAGAAAAGCTGAGTTAAACAGTCAGTACTGGACTGAAACTTTTTGATATGATATATGTTGATATTTAGGCATAACTCTCTCTATAGATGTTATATCGAGTGATTCAACCATCTATGGAAAGCTAAGCTATAGAACTACAATTTATTAGAGATACAAAAAGAAAATTCATAGTAGAAAGAGCTCAAAAATGGCTTGCAAGAAGGATGATCCTATGTGAGCTTGGGCGGAAAGTGCTGTAACATATGAAGCTGCCAAAAACAAAATACATGGTGCCTAGGCATTGTTCTTTCGCACCTAGGCGCCATCTAAAGTGCTGTAACAAAATACATGGTGTCTAGGCATCGTTCTTCTGCGCCTAAGCGCTAAACAACTTGAAAATTCTGAAAGTGTCATCTTTTTGACTAGGATTTTGGACAAAACTATTAAAACCAACTTTTAAAAAAGACTTTGTGGATCTCTTGGGAGACAACTTGCTAAAAAAATAGAGTTTGGTGGAGAGAGAAAAGGGGAAAAGCCATAAAAAGAGGATGAATTTTAGGATTTATTTTTGGAGAAGGAATCATTGAGAATAGTTAAAAGGAGAAGATTGGTATCAACCAATGTATTATAGGAGGGGATTGATTCTTGGAGACAAAAGTCACTCATTTTTCTGGAATGAAAAAAGGGATTTTTGGGGACAATGATCCATTTTTGGAGACAAGAAGAGTTTCAACTATTTATCCCACTTCACAAATTGATGAACAATTTTCATATTATTTCTTATTTATTTCTTGAAGTTGTATTCATCCATGATAAACTAAACTTTTCTTTGTAGAGGATGATATAACCTTATTTGATCTTATATTTTGAAATTCAAATAATATTAGTATAAGTTATTCATCTTATTTGTGTTATCTTATTTAGTATTTCATCTTGATTATTTGGCCACTAATTGAAATTGTTTGATGTGTGAGATTCGACACTTGAGATATGAAAGTTTATACTAATCATAAGGATAACACAACTTAAGAATCATAAAGTTGAGAAGTTTATGAAACATTTGAAATTTTGAAGAAGAATTCATTAAATTTTTATACAGTTTTATACTTCAATTTTTATAAAGATATCGATATTCATGTTGGAACTCATAGTTCATTCGGTACTCGAGAGAGGAAATTGATGAGCTAATGAATTCTTAACTTATATGTGTTGTTGATTTGAATTGGCATATTTTGGAAGAAAGAACATAGATGATAATTAGATAAGTCATTCCTCTATAATCTCTTACTCGTAAGGTATTTGTTGTATTGCTTCTAAAAACTTCACTCTTGTTTTTTGCATTTTTATCTTACTCTACTTTGTTTATCAATCATCACTCGATTTTCTAGATAAAATTGATACTATTTGAACTATGGTACTTGATGCAATTTTTTATTATCATCATTAATACTTAACTCACTGTTATATTAAAATTTGATACCGTACACTTGCGGTTTGCAAAATAATTTTACGAACATCAACTCATCTTTTCCATAATTTTGGATCAAATTGTTGTTATCTTCAAAATTATTCGGATATTGGACCAAAAGGTCGACCATCTACATTCACAGTAGTTGATTCTTTGATTATAAATTATTGTTTGTTATTAAAGGTTGATTATTGATTTTTATTGAGTTCTTGATGATTAATATTTATAATGTAATGATGTGTAACTAATTCACTTGAAAAAAAAGATAAAATCATCATTGGCCACATTTATGATATCTACCATAAATTTTGTGGATTCTGAATTGGGGATGGTATCAGGAATTTTAATTTTGAGGGGCAAAATTGAATTTTTTCTTGAGTATAATGACCAGAGATATATTTTTAGCCACATAAAAGGTATTTTAGTCATTTTTAAGGGGCATAAATTCTAATTTTAATAAATTTTAATGTTACATGTAGATTTTGTTGTTCGTGGTAGTCCCCTCCGTCCGTCATTGCCCTAAGCAATACTATCGGCAATAGCTACCATATCTTGCATGCCATGCTTTGATAAAGAAATAACCAAAAATTGTCTCTATTTTAAAATCCATTAAAAAGAAATTTTACCAATCTTATAAAGAAATATTTCAAGAAAAGAAAAAAAATAGATAGTCTCTTTTTGGATACTGGCAAACTTTGGATGCATTTTTGTTCATATTTGATGACAGTTTTCAAATGCTTAAAGCATGCAAAAACAAAGTTTGGTAGGTGATAATGGATAAAAGTTTAACAACTTACAATACCAAATGAGAGTTTTGAGGTTAATTAAATATTAGTGCGTAGTCTTGGGATCGCACTCAGATGCTTTAGTTAACACTTTTATAATGATTATTGCTATTGAAATATTGTATTATATGTGATCCTTACGATGTCTATTTATATGAAATTATATATGCCAACTTCTTACCTCTATCTAAATAAGCACTCCCTTTATTTTAATTAGACGAGGAGACCTTAAGATATAATCTTGATTGACTATTGTAGTAATGTATTATATTTTAATGATGCAAAGAATCTATTTATACAAAGACGAATAATAGACAAAATTATTCGGCATATTCAATGGGTGTTTGTTAACTAATTTACTCATTCAATGTTTGCTATATTTTCATGAATCATGAGTTGTCTGTAAGTTGTATATAATTTCTTTTCCCTTAAAAAAAAAACCATTAGCAGGATCCTTGTCTCTTTTATAGTTAATTGGAAGTATCCTTGTTGATTACTCGGTTATTTACATAGAGAATGATGAGGCTGGGAGTGAGAACTTTCATTTGAAAAGATCAAAAGAAATCATGTGGCTGACTAAATCTATGAGTATTAATTAAATAAAAAGAATTTGAAGCTCCTTTTTTCAAGTTGGATATCAATCATAAATTAGTTTTAACTCCATCTTTAGTATTGACTATCTAAAAGAGACTATCAAAGAAATTGCATCATACATTATACTTTCTCCTTGTTTAATGTGAAATTCAAGGTCGTCAATCTGAATGTTGTGAGTCCTGATTGTAGAATGTGCTGCCCACAGTCCTCTCTGGAAATAGTATAGTCTTTATTCATTTAAAGATATATAATGAAGACCATCTTCCTACATCTATTAGTTCTTCAGACTATGCTTTTTAGTTTTCTCCAAAGTAAACACTAGTTTTAGCTAGTTTTTTTTTTTCATTTTTCCACCCAAACATTTCGATTAAACAGATTTGGCAATGACATAGTGACAAGGATATTAGGACATTATTCTTTAATGAATATATGTATTATCGAGTAAAACTTAGTTATTCAAACATAAAGCTTGGCTCCGGAAGAAAACTTTTATACCCTTACTCTAATTTTATTGCATTTTCCTTTTGAACAATGAAATTGTTAATTTTATGGAATTTTGTAAAATTAGTTGACTATAAAGGAAAACAAATACATGTATAAGATAATAGTAAATGTCATTAATAAATATATATCTACAACGTTTTTTGTTTTTCTGATATTTATTTTTTCTTTGTGAAGGCTTGAACCTTATACTTTAGTGAGAAAATAAAAACAACAAATATAGTACAAATTACGTTTTTGAAGTTAAAAAGACATTTTCTTTAATATGTTTCTTGTCACACTTCATGATCCAAAGATATCCTAAAAACTTAACCATCCAAACAAGAATACTAAAAGAGTACAAGACCTTATATTATGATTTTTATTTTTATGAATTATGAATTTTTATGGGCCAAGCCCGATTACGGCTTAATATATCCGGTCTGAGCCTCCTTCCCAATTCTTGAACAGCTGAAACCCTCTTCACTGCACAATCTGAAATCTTCAAGGTATGAATTTTCTTTTTACCATTTATTTCGAGTAAAGTTCCAACTTTTAGCTTATTGGTTCAACTGGGTCGTTTTTCATTTGTTTGTGAATCTTGATTTTCCTCATTTCTGGTTGTTGTTCATTTTTATGCCTCGATTTTTTTTTTCAATGTCGTTTAATACTGTAAATAGTATTAAAAAGATGAGAGTTAGTTTCTTTCTGCTGTATCGAGATATGTTCTTTGTTTGATCACAAGTAAAAGTCTTCCGACTGTGTTTAGGTTTTGAACTGTTGGGGATTTTGAACTGGAAGTAGCCTCAGGGGCCCATTAAATTTTATTTTTTCAAGTTTCAAACTTAAAAGAGTTGCTGACTGCTATAGCCCATTATCTTGGATTTATTTCCAGCTTCTGATTCTACCATTGCAGCTGGTGTCACGTTAGATTTCTTCTTGTGTTGCGTTTATGACCAAATGTGTCTGAGTGAAAGATATAGAGCAGAGATTGTGAAAGGATGTGTTGCATGTTTAATCTTGTTTATGGTACATAAAGTTAAATCTTAGACCAATTCACAAGATACATTTGGGAATCCTTGTCTTCATTGTTGTCAATATTTTCTGCCTAGTATGATAGTATCCCAGGGATACGTTACACTGGGACACCCCTCTCTCTCTCTCTATATATATATGCATATATTGGAAAGTATGCACATTAAAATTACAAGGATTCATTTAATTTTCAGGTTGAGCAAATTGGAAAATAAAGCTATGATGCATGAATACTCCTAACTTAACTCCGTACAGTATTGGATATTATATGGGTAGATATGGAATGAATACGTATCGAATACATATTTTGGAGTATCAAAAATTAAAAGAAAAAAGAAAAATTAAGATACGCTGTTTGGATACAAAAATTGGGGTATCCATTCATTTTTGGTTATGGGTGGGCTATTGTTTGATATTATACATTACTGCGACAGAAGAGATAAGTTTTTTGGCCTTTTGTTAGAATTAAATACAAGTACAAAAGTTGAAAATTGAAAACCCTTGCCCATCCCAATCTTTTCTTCTTCTCTTTCTCAGCCTGTCAGTCGTCTCTCTTCTCTTCTCCATAGACCTCTATTGACGTCGGCATCTTCTCTATTCTAGGAATTGAAAAAATCCTTTCATCTTCATCTTCAGGTGAGCTCTTATTTCTTAACATCCTCATCAATGAATTTCTTAACAGAAAATATTTTAACGTTTTGTTTGACTTTTTTGCAACTGATACAATGATTTCGTTAGTATTTCAGTTGCTCTTTGGGTGATCAGGCTGATTTTTTCTTTGCTTTTCTATTTTCCGTTAGTATTATGGGTTTATTTTTCATTATCTAGCTTGATTAATTTCTGGATGTGTAGAGGTTATTCATTTCATGATGGATCATTTTATTGCTTTTGACTGTTGATAAGTCGATCATGTATTTGAATACATTATATGCCTAGTATTACATTTTTGTTGATATCAATTTACCTAATATGGATTAAGTTTTATTTTTAATGTATTTAAGAGAGAGCAGTATCCCCGACTTATTGTATTCTAGAACTTTTTAAAATTGTTGTATCTCATATCCGTATTATGTCGCATCCGTGTGCCCGAATCCGTATACGTACATCATAGCTCTGAGGACCAGCAGCTAATTCTCCTGCGAGGAAGGTCTTGATGCTCTTTGCTTGAAACTTCATTCTTGTAATCCGAAACAAGCATCATAATTGTACATGCGAAGGTAATGGAGCTGATATTTCTTGGGGAGTGGGAGTGGGGGGTGGGGGCCTTATGCATGCAGATTATAGAAAAGATGATTCTTGTCTGGTTCGCTGGTTGAATATTACACCAACCATGTGTTCTTGACTGGCTCTGTCAAAATTTGTTTTCATATCTGACCTCTTTTTGTTCTTCCACCAATATCCTATGCTTCTTGGAATTGGATTAGATCTTTACAATTTGGAAGTTGAAAATTGAATTTAGTTTATTTCGTACTACAATGTTCTTAAACTTGGTATTTAGAAGTTGAACAGGTTCACAAGATGAAATAATAATTTAAAACAGTTGTGTATTATTTTTCTTATTTTAAGTTCTTCAAGTCTTATCCACATTTTGAAGGGGAACTTAGTAAATATACACAAAAATCCGCACTTATATACTTCAAATGAGATTTACAATTACCAGTCTTTTGAATTGTCATCAAATTCTTAGGGTCCAAACATATGGTAAGAAGAACAAAAAAGTTAGTACTGTTAATTCTGTACTTTTGGAAATTTACTAAGAGTAGATTGAGTTTTTTCCCCTTATTATGCTAATAATAGTTAGTAGTAGAAATTAGCCAATGAACCTAGCTCAAGTGGCAAACTTGAGGCTCCCAAACTATGAGATGTTCGAATGATCTTGAACTATGAGTTAATTACTACTTTCATAATAGTTGTAACTTGTTAATTGATTATAATTATTTACTAATTGTTAAAGATTGGTAATAGTTGCTATAGTCTATGATGATTGATATTAATGATTTATTTAAAAAGATAGTAAAAAGAAATTAGCATGTAATGAAAAACAATAGTAGTTAATAATGTCCGTTAGAACTTTAAAAAGGATGGTAAATGAGAATTACAACCCTAACCATCACCCAACCAACCCATTTCTGCTGTTCTCCATTCCCTGAGGACCTACATCCTCCTCCTCTCCACCAGCTGCCTACTCCACTCAGCCGCCTTCTCTTCCAGTTCCAGCCCTCCTGCTGCCTCCTTCCTCTTCCTCTCTGCAGCCACCTCCTTCCTCTCCGCCACCCTACCTCCTCCGCCACCGGACATAGATTATTAGCTCATATATTGGGTTTATTTGCTGTCATTTTTCCCCCAATTTGCCACAAACTCTGCCGACACAGAGGTTGCTAAATTTACACTTTGCAAGTATTAAATTCAAATACTTTAATTTGAAAGTCACCAAATTTCTTGAAGTACTTGTGATAATAGTGTGAGGTATTTTCTTGTTTTTATTGATTGGATCTTCTTTCATGCTTTGAGTTTGGGCATGAGTGTTGAAGCAATGCCTTTCCTGATTAAATTTTTTCGGTTTTAGTTCGGATTCTCTTCTTTATGGGGTTGAAATGCCAGTGGTTATTGGATGAATGCTTCTCTTGCATTTGTATTCTAGAAACTCCATTTGATCCTGAATCTCTTTTCGCCAGTTTTTCAGCTTTTTCTTTACTGAACCTGCAAATTTAATGGATCCGAGTAATTGTGATGTGCATAACTTTCCAATTTGTCCCTTTCACTTGGAAAATTAAATGGAGAGTTGCAATAAATTTAGTTTGGTTTAATAAATTATTTCTTTAGCTTTTATTACATTCAAAGCATATTTTTTCTATTATGCAAATTTATTGGCAAATGAAATGTAGGGATACTTGGTCCAGTCCTTGAACATTTAGAAGTGTTTATAAACAGATGAACAAATTGAGCACAATTTGAGATTTTATCCTTTTGTACTTGCTTTCAGGAGAAAGAAAAGTTGAGAAATTTATAACTCTGTAATTTGAATCAATTTAATGTTTTACGCCTTATTGGTTCTTTCTT